>JAIUZE010039339.1:0-10423 GCA_022085475.1 Heliosperma pusillum | reverse complement strand
CCTTGGTTGATTGGTGGTGATTTTAACAATGTTCTAAGAACTGATGAGAGGGTAGGTTCTGCTGTTTTAAATGTTGAGATCACTCCTTTTCAGAGTTGCATTCAGTTTTGTGAAGTTGAGGATCTAAAAGCTCTGGGTTCTTTCTTTACTTGGACTAATAAGAAGGAAGTGAATACTAGGGTATATAGCAGAATTGACTGGGCCTTAATAAATGATCAATGGTTGAAACTATTTCCTGATTCTTATGCTAACTTTTTGCCAGAGGGGCTGTATGATCATTGTCCTTGTTTAATTCAATTGGAGGGAGATGATAGGGTTAGAAAAGCATCTTTCAAATACTTTGATATGTGGGCAAAAGCTCCTGGTTTTCAAGATATTATCCTTAATCATTGGGGTAGAAGAATGCCAGGCACCAAGATGTTTCAAGTGGTGCGCAGACTCAAGGGTATGAAACATGACTTAAAGAAACTAAACAATGAGAACTTCCATGATGTGGAAAAGAATGCACAGATTATGGGAATGTCCCTGCAGAGTATTCAGACTGCTTTAAGAGCGGATCCTCTTAATCCTTCTTTGGTGCTGGCTGAGAAGGAGGCTTCTGAGAACTTCAGGATATTGGACAATGCTACGTATGAATTCCTAGCTCAAAAAGCAAAAGTGAGATGGCTTAGGGATGATGATGATAATACAACATTCTTTCCCTCTACCATTAAAAGGAGAAGATCCCAAAATAAAGTACTTCAGATTGAAGATGAGGAGGGTAATGTATGGCATCAGGTACATGATATTAATGATTCTTTCGCGAAATTTTACAAGAATTTATTGGGAACCAGGAAGCAAGTGAGGGATGTCCATACTTCTACAGTTAGGGCTGGTCCTATTCTGAATGATGATCATCATAGACTCCTTAGTAAACTTGTCACTGTGGAAGAAGTTAAGCATACTATGTTCTCTATGCCTAACAATAAGGCTCCTGGGCCTGATGGGTACAATAGTCAACTTTTTAAGGATACTTGGGAGATCATAGGTGAAGATATCACTAAAGCTGTCCAAGATTTCTTTAACTGTGGAAAGGTGCTCAAGCAGATTAATCATACTACTCTCACCTTGATCCCTAAGGTGGAAATGCCTAAATATGTGACTCAGTTCAGGCCTATTGCCTGCTGCAATACTATTTATAAATGTATTGCTAAGACTCTTTGCAATAGACTGAGAGAGGTCCTTGGGGATATTATATCCAAAACTCAGAGTGCTTTCATTAAGGATAGGGACATTGTGGAGAACATTCTTATTTGTCAGGATCTCACTAAACTGTATAATAGGAAAGTCTGTTCTCTTAGATTTATTATGAAAATTGATCTCTAGAAGGCATATGATTCTGTAGAATGAGATTTTTTAAGGGGTATGATGGTGGCCTTAAACTTCCCTCTTCAGTTTATTCATCTTGTGATGGAATGTGTGACTACCCCAACTTATTCCTTGGCTCTGAATGGTGAATTGTTTGGGTACTTTCCTGGGCAAGGGGGGCTTAGGCAAGGGGATCCTCTTTCCCCCTTATTATTCACAATCTCTATGGAGTATTTGTCAAGAATTCTTAACAAGGTGCAGGAGATTGAGGGCTTTAAACACCATCTCCTGTGTAGGAGGATGAATTTAACCCATCTCTATTTTGCAGATGATCTTTTGTTGTTCTGTAGAGGTGATTAGCAATCTATGGTGACTATGATTAGGGCTTTCAATAGTTTCTCTGCTGCTTCAGGTCTTCATATGGACAAGGGGAAATCTAACATTTATGGAAATGGGTTGAATCCAGGGATTCTGGAGGAGTTTTCTGAGATTACTGGGATGAAGATTGGCACTCTACCCTTTCATTATCTTGGAATGCCAATCTCTGCTAGGAAACTTTCTGTCCTAGAATGTAATATTCTAGTTGATAGAATTGTGGATAGAATTAGATCTCTTGGGACTAGAAGGTTATCCTATGCAGGTAGATTGGTGCTTATTCAAAGTGTTCTTAGTACCCTTCACAATTATTGGGCTCGTATTTTCATCATTCCTTCTAGTATTATGCTGAAACTTGAGAATGTGTGTAGAAGCTACCCGTGGAAAGGAGAAGCTGTCTCCTATTCTCCTGCTTGGTGGCTTGGGAAACTGTTTGTAGGCCACTGGAACAGGGAGGGCTAGGGATCAGAGACTTGAGAGGATGGAATATCGCTGCTGTAGGGAAATATGTGTGGTGGGTTATGTAGAAGAAGGATACTCTTTGGGTTAAATGGGTGCATTCAATCTACATCAAGGATCAGCACTGGAGTGATTATATCCCTCCTCCTGGTAGCAGTTGGGCATGGAGAAGGATATGTAGGGTGAAGGAACAACTTCTACCAGGATATGTGGGTTCTGACTAGCAGGGGATGAATGGTCTAAATAATATTGCAGAGGGGTACAACTGGTTGGGCAGGGAGAGTGCTGCTGTGGAATGGCATGAGTGGCTTTATTGGGTGGCTTTATGCTCACAACAGACTATTAACAACTGAGAGACTGACTAGGATAAATATTGTCACTGAGCAGATTTGTGTCTTGTGCAATGAGGAGAATGAAAACTGTACACATTTGTTCTTCCAGTGTTCATATAGTAGGAGTGTTCTTGAGCTTGTGAATGCAGGATTCAGACTTAATATACCAGTAGCTAATGTCCTGGATTGGTGGTGCAATGGCAGAAACAGGAAGGAGAGCAAGGTCATAGCTGCTATCATCATTGCTATGGTATATCATATTTGGTGGGTAAGAAATCATTGTCGACTTCATCTCCTTCTTTGGAGACCTGAATTCATCTTTAAGAAGATCAAGGAGGATGTGCTATGGTGCTGGTTGAGGAATTGAAGGAAACTTAGGCTTAGATAAGGTATAAGTTTTTGTTACAGTTTTGTTTTGGAAAATTGATTGAAAACAAGTTGTATTGGTTGATCATGTAATTGGCCTTATTGATTTTAATGAAATTACTAACATTCTACCAAAAAAAAAATTCTTTTAAGAATTCGCTATTAAATCATTTCGTAATTATTATCCTTGGATTTATATTCCCTATGTTTTATTTATTGTTTTCCTTGATTAATGACCCTATGAATCAAGAGTGTTACATATTTTTGTTATATATGATTATATAAACAATCATGAAATCTAACATTGGATTTTTCATTTGCTAATTATGTTAATTTTTTGTGTCATTATAATCTTAATAAATCAGATTATAACTAAGTGTTCACCTTGATCTTTTTTGTATATAAAAGATGATAAGAAATAAATAAAATAATGCACTTTGAATCACGAAGCGACACCTTAAATCTGTGATTATTGTTTCTTTAATAGATAGCATGCGAAATTTAATGAGTCCTCCAAATGTATAAGGTGCTCAATCATGAATTCCATTCTAACATTACGCCTAAGATTTATAACGACGTTTGCTCTAAACCTATCATATCGGGCATTAAAATTATAAATGAGTAAAGGCAAGCTGATAATGCCACGTTTATGAGTATTTTTTTAGATTGTTTAAAGTATAGTTTTTTTAAAATGTTGAGTAGATGAGCTCATAAAGTTTATAGTAAAACTCAACATCCTTACAACAAATCTCGAAAATATTATCATAAAGTTTAAAAATTACATCGTCAATTGTACTACATTGGACTGATAATTTATGAACTGGAAATGCCATAGCACGGGTGAATTTTTGAGTAAAGAAGCTTGCATGATACAGAATAACTTTTCAAAAAAAAAAAAAGTATGTTTAGAAATGTAAATAAGATTAGTAATGGTATTTGAGATAAATATTTGCAAGGGTAATTTTTATCTTCTCCCTAAAATTGGTACATACTTCATCCGTTCCAATGAATTCATTACGTTTGCTTTAGATATGTTATATATACATATCAATGCTCGTTTTTTTACCATATCTTTAATTAAATCGTACTCAAAATTACAAAAGATCTCACATGACTTTATTTTATGTTATACGAAATATATTAGAAGTTGTATTGAAAAATCTTCTCAATCGTGTCTATCACAGAGTGCCACGGTCTAAGACCCTACACCTCGAATAAACTAGACCCACAGTCCAAGACCTGGATTTTTGTGGGTTACTCTTCATCACAGAGTGCCTATCATTGCCTCGACCCTACTACCAATCGTGTCTACACTTCTCGTCACGTAAAATTCATTGAATCTGTTTTCCCCTACGCTACACTCTGCTCTTCGCCTGACCCCGTCCCTAACCCCAATTCCTGGTACTCTTTCTCTCTGCCTGTCCTTATTCCAGCCATGACCCAGCTCCCTACTCCATACCCTACCTCAGTTAATTCCCCACCTCGCACACCCACTGCTCACACCCCTTCCTCTTCTGATAACGAGTCAGCTACTCCTCCCTCGTCGCCTAAACCGGCCAGCTCTGCTTCTCCACCTTCACCCCCACCTCCACCTCCCCCTCCTTCACACTCTCATGGGAGTCGTCTTTCTCAAAACATCAGACAACCCAACCCAAAATATGCTACCCTTAATCATCTTCCGCCTCCCTCTCATATTCCTACCACCGTAAAATAGGCTCTTGCCGACTCTAATTGGCGTGAAGCCATGCTTCATAAATACAATGCCTTACTTACTAACCAAACTTCATCTCTCATTCCCAAACAAGACTCTTATAATATTATAGATTGTAAGTGGATATTTCGGATAAAGTTTAAACTGGATAACTCCACTGATAAATACAAAGCTCGCCTTGTCACAAAAGGTTTTAATCAACAACCAGGCATCGACTATTCCGAATCCTACAGTCTTGTAGTTAATCCAGCCACTCTACGTCTTCTCTTCTCCCTAGCTATCACAAAAGGTTGGTCCCTTAAACATCTTGATATCAATATGGCCTTTCTTCAAAGCTCTCTAAGCGAAATCGTCTATATGTCTCAACCTCCCGGGTTTGTCAACCCCTCCTTCCCATCCCATGTTTGCCGTCTTTCTAAAGCTACCTATGGTCTTAAACAGGCGCCTCGTGCCTGGTACATGGAACTTATCAATTACCTCATCTCATATGGTTTTCGCCAATCTTGCTCTGACATGTCGCTCTTTCTTTATACTCATTCTAACAACATCATCTACCTCCTTGTGTATGTCAATGACATAATTGTCACCGGTCCTACTTCCTCCTCCCACACGGAATTTTTCACCTCCTTTTCTAACCGGTTTTGTCTCGAGGAACTTGGCTTTCCCTCATATTTTTTGGTCATCGAAGTCACACCCACACCATACGGTCTGATCTCACCTTAACCCAAACTAAATATCTTCATGATCTCCTCACGCGTTACAATATAGCATATTGCAAACCCTCCCCCACTCCCCTCTCGTCCTACCCTCCCCTCACCTCCACAGGTGGTACACCCCTTTCCTACGCCAGTGAATACCGAGCCATTGTGCGCTATCTGCAATACATATCACTCACACAACCAGCCATTGCCTTCTCCGTTAATAAACTTGCTCAACATATGCAACTCCCACACATGGTTCATTGGATGGCCCTCAAGCGGCTTGTTCGTTACCTAAAGGGCACAATGTATGTCGGTCTTCGCTTGTGTTGTGATTCCCCTATTCTACTACACTCTTATTGTGATGCTGACTGGGCCGGAGACAAAGATGATTACGTTTCCAGCTCCGGTTACATTGGCTATGTTGGTATGAATCTTATCTCCTGGGTCTCTCGTAAAAAAAAAAGACTCTTGCTCGCTCCTCCATTGAGGCTGAGTTTCGTGCCATTTATGATGCCTCAGCTGAGTTATTATGGGTTCAATCCTTACTTTGTGGATTGGGTGTGTTCTCTACGTCTCCACCAGCCATTTATTGTGATAACCTTGGAGCTACACATTATTCCGTTAACCCAGTTTTCCATTCGCATATGAAATATGTAGCCATTGCCTTTCATTTTCTCAAGGAACAAGTTGAAAAAGGGTTGTCACATGTTGCTCATATTTCGGGTACTGATCAGCTCGCTGACTTACTTACTAAATCGCTCGCACGTCCACGATTCTACTAATTGATTCTCAAGATTGATCCCTCCCTTGGGTCGTTCATCTTGCGTGGACGTATTAAGGAAAATATTAAGATATCCTAGTATACAATTTATCTTAGTATATATTTGATCTCATTTTATATTATTTGCTTATGTTCCAAGTATTGTATTTTTCATAGTATTCTAGTTTCCTTAGGTTACTAACCGTAGCTATGTATACTATTATATTACTCCCTCCAATACAATCCAATCTATCCACTCACTTTTTAAAGTCAAATTTGTTAAATATTGACCTCGATTATATTAAGTCAAATCTTCGAATTTTATATATAAAATTGGTATTTTTACGTTTGTAATAAGAAGTCATTTCAGAAAATTAATTTTTTGACCGTAAAAAATAATATATAAATGAAGAAAAACGTGGTTAAAGTGTCGTCTCGTAGATCTTAAAAAGTTAAATGGGTACTTTAGATTAGATTGGAGGGTTATATTGTATTATTATGATTGAGTGAATATAATCATATTCACAAATTCTTATTTCAGACCGAGGTATCCGTCTTAAGCTTAAGACGGATACCATATTCTCTCACAAAATACCCATCAAGGGTGAGTGGAGAGCACATGGGGGGAGCCCACCTTGTTCCCTCTACCCATTTCCTCTCACAAAATACCCGTTGTAAGATTCAACCCGTCTTAAGCAAGACCTACTGAATCATATTTCTCACGCTATGAACTATTGAACTACTCATCTTTCACCAGTACAAGCGGTGACGTAGACACGTAGCCATCGTTTGTACACAACGCGTCTCTGAAAATTTAATCACCACAAGAACGTGGAAATACTATTTCCTGATGGATGAAACCAGAGAATATAGACATAATAGTACATACCCCTCCTTTTTCTGTTCCTCGACAAAACCAAATGAGGACGATGGTTTACAAATAAGATGGTATGTAGGAGTGTAGGACACCGAATTGACTAGCTATGAGCTTAGCACGTTATGTTTTACTTTATACAATCAAAAGACACAACTCCAAATTTATTCACGTTTACTTCACCAGAAATAGTATGTACTACCTTGGAGTGCTATTGTGCTACTGCTGGGGATGGCCGTGCATTTCAGTTACAAAACACGACCCGAATAGCTGGGGTTGTGTCCTATTTTTTGGACCCATGGGTACGAGTTAGATTTGA
This sequence comes from Heliosperma pusillum, assembly GCA_022085475.1. Lineage (NCBI taxonomy): Eukaryota > Viridiplantae > Streptophyta > Magnoliopsida > Caryophyllales > Caryophyllaceae > Heliosperma > Heliosperma pusillum. The sequence continues at coordinate 3,179 of JAIUZE010039339.1, read as the reverse complement.
GTTCTATGTTTTAAAACTAACGGAGATTAATCCAGTCATTCAGACCGAATCCAACACGAGGATTTGATTTTATAACAAACAAATACGAGTAACAAATAATTATCCCTCATTTTCACTCTACTTTTTCCTCGACCCCTCATGCTCTTCACTTTGATTTAAAAAACCTCAAAGGCTTAGCCCACAACTACCCACAACTGCAGTCGATAGTTAAGGATGACAATGAGTCAGATCTGGACAGACTCCAATAATATACAAATCTAGATCCGTGTTGCCCATACGAGACGCAATTCAACCCAAGTTCGACGGATCTAAATTACACAAATCGTGATCCTGATAACGATCCACACCCGACATAATTAGGTCGGATATGGATCATCCGCGTGTATAGCCTAAAAATTTCTTTTTTTTTCGTAGAAAAAAACGCTGATAAAGAAAATAACTCATGCGCATATTAATGTCTAATTTAAATGTTGTCCGAGGAACTCGGCCGAGTAGCGTCTACGTGACTAAGTTTGATTCGGTCGAGTAAGTACCACTTGATCAAGTAGGTTGAGTGCACTCGACCAAGTCGCGCTGGTTATTGTTACGAACATCTTTATATTTAAGGTGGGTCTAGAGAGAGGCTATTTGAGGAACCCTAGATCTAACCTCCAAAATTGTTCTTCTATCTAAATTTCTCCATCAACCATGAAGAGGATTATTACTTGGGGTTTCATGGGATTTGACTTCTTCAACCGGGTTCTCTTCCATGAGTTTGTTCCTAGTTATGCAGTGAGTTATCACTTCCTCCTTAAGTTAATTAGACTCTCGATACTTTAATTGAATCATGATTAATGTATGATCTGTTTGCTTCTTAACATTGATCTGTTTCAAGTCCTCATCGATCTTATCTTTGTTTTGATATCCTTAGACTTTTTATTTTCACTAATCAGCGTGCCTTACCTTATGATTTCGGTATAAATGTTATATTTTGGAAAATGATTTATAAATTGTTTTTGTAAGTGTTACTATTTGGGTAATAATAGGTATTATGTCTTGGTGAATAGTGAGTGTCTTTCATCATGGTTTTGAAAGTTAATAATTGACCGTTGAACTTGTTATATAAAAGAGTTTGGTATGTAAGAGGCTTCGTTTGGCACTTATGAGGAGAATTGTTGATCTCAAGGCGTGTGGTTACTTAATGGATAATTCTCTTTGTGGAAATTTAGTGTCCATATCAATGATATATAATGGTGAAGGTATGTGAGTTGAAGTTAATGGTGTATTGTATAATAACATGGTTCGCTTGAGTATTGAGCTCTGTTTATTGTGAAAATTTGTGTTGATGGATATAAGTTAGTGATAATCTGGTGAAATGGATTTGATTATGTATTATCTTATTGGAGAGTGTAATATTCTTGAAGTCTTTTAGGATGATGTGGACAAGAATGAACCTAAGAGAAATTTGTGACTCGTTATACCTTTGTGGTAGTCAAGGAAATGATTGGAAAATTATGATTTATGGAATCTCAAATTTAGAATTATAATTGGGAGTACTAATTGCAATTAGGTGTTTGATGTATTTAATGATTGGGTTGTTTGAGGATGAGCTTCTAAAATATTAATTGGTGGTATTTCGATTAGCGATATTTGTGGATGCATTGTTATATAATGGATAATGATGGAGGCTAACTATTTATGGTGTTTGATTATGAAGTAGCTTATGAGGATATTGAAATCTGATGAATTGAGGAAGCTAGATGTTCGTTTGAATAGCTAAATGTGCTTATGGAAATAGATTAAGCTATGAATTTTGTGGAATGTCAATGATCATGGTCGTTGTGGAATTTGTATTAAGATGTAGAAAGGTATAAAGTTAATTGTGGTTTAAAATGGAATGAGATTGAGTGCAAATTTGGTTAGATTGCAGTGATATGAACCTATTGGGATTTGGCGAGTTGTGGATTATGTAAATGATGTCCTAATTAAGGAATAGGAGTTTGCCTTTGTCAGAGAGCCTTGTAGGAATCAGAATGCGCAGCGAGTGCTGCAGTTGTGGGTTTTCTTTGTAGCTAGTTGTTGCCCTTTTATTTGGCTTTCTTTTATAAAATTCAAGTTTCGAGGACGAAACTTCTTTTTAGGGAGTTGGATTGTAACACCCCGTGTTTTTATAATAAATTTTATCCGTAAATATATTTATTAAAATAATTATTTGCGAGTTTAATTATTTAATGCGTATTTAACGCTTGCGATCTATATTTTGTTATTTTCCGTTTTTACCTAATTTGGATGGGTTAAAATGTCCGTGCCCGATTTGACTGTTTAAATCTAATAGCTACTTCTCCTATATAAACTCTTTGAGCGTTTTAATTACTCTAAACCTAATTTGTAAATGGATTATCCATCTTGTGAGCTAATGGGTCAGAAGCCCACTTAAATTCTCTTATAAATATAAAAGATTAACCTACCAGCTAGGCTGCTCCCTTTGTTTTCACTTCGTACATGATAAGTGATATTTTGTACTAATTTATCCCCCGTTTTAGCTCGATTTCCATACGATTTATGCACTTTGTTAAGTGATTAACGAGCTAATATTGCTATTCTAGTTGTTTTGCGTGTTTTGACTCGTTTTATAGAAAATGAAGCGGTTTTGCTATATTTTCCTACTTTATGGAGCAAAGGCACTAGGATACGAGTTTTCAAGGAATTGATGATAGCCAGTTCACGATTTGATTACGATTCCGCTACATCCTTCCTCAATTGGATTTATCTTGGACTTTGGCTTTGAACTTCAAAAGGAAACATCAACCCAAGCCAAAAGAAGATCAGCCCAAGCCCAATTCCGTATTGCATTGACCAAGACCAAGGCATAGGATTCCGTGCCTAAGACGAAAAGACGGAAGAATCCATCCTGCACACTTACCCGATCGGATTACCATTCACCCGATCGGGTATTTCTGCAAATGGACGTTACTTAGCTCTTCTTCAACCGAGGTTAATTGAGTGATTTAATGCTTTGACTAGGGTATGAATTTGGACGAGGGATCAACAGCCATACAGCCCTATAAAAGCCAATGATCATCACACACAATTATCATCATATACTACACAACTTCATATACTTCATATTATCTTTTAGCATACTTTCATACAATAACACATTTCATAGTTTATTTCTTTCTTACAAGTTTTAGAATATA
>JAIUZE010039324.1:0-14305 GCA_022085475.1 Heliosperma pusillum | reverse complement strand
AAAGTCTTTTGCATGTGAGTAAAAGAAGCAAAATAAAAGCCATATATGGCTCATAGTTGACCGGCCATAAGGCCTTCATTTTTGAACAATTGTTGTTCAATTTTCACAACACTTCAATTTATTATGCTTCTTCTCACTTCTCTTTCAAAACTCAACTTCTCTCTAAACTCTCATATATACTAATATTCTCTACATATTACTAGTGTAGTAATACAATAATATTAGTAGTTTTTATCTTACTTATTATCTAGTTAATAATAAGGTAAGATTATTTGGGTTTAATCTTGGGTGCAACAAGAAGGAGACCTTCTACATTGGAGGTTATTTTATGGAGGATCATCCACTAAATACATGCTCAAGAACAATAAGAAGGAGTTCTTATTGTGCCCCATTTTGCCGAAATTTTCCAATGTAAGAAAATTTCATCTTATCTTTATATTTATGCTTTTATATTTGCATGCATGATAACTAGATCCTAAATCACTAAGTTAATGTAATTTAATGAACTAATTAGAGGAGTCTAATTAGAGGTCTAGGACTTTCACTATGTCCTTTGTGTCTTCAACTTATGTTGATAAGTTATCTATCGAGCCTACTTCTAGTGAGGATACTCCATATCCTTACCATCCGGAGAAATTATCTCATGTTCTTCTCTTTATCCTAATGTCCCAATCTCTATTGCGGGTACTATCATTCCCGCTAATCTCCTTAAGTTTCCTCTAGGAGAGTTCAATGTAATCCTAGGTATTGATTAGTTAGCGTTATACCATGCTAGATTCGAGTGTAGAGATCAAAAGATTTATTTAAAGACTCCTTTAGGAGTTAGAATAATCTATAAGGGATCCCCAAGCGTTCTTGTGTTTTGTGACTTCTACAACTACCTCCTTACCAAAGATTGAAGATGTACCTATAGTTTGTGACTTTGTTGATGTATTCCCCGATGACTTGCCCGGGATCCCTCCCGAGCGTGATGTTGAGTTTTCCATTGATCTTGTACCCGGATCCGGACCCATAGCTAAAGCTCCATACCGTATGGCTCCAACCGAGTTGAAGGAGTTAAGGAAGAAACTTATGATATGATTGAAAAAGGTTTCATTCGACCAAGTGCCTCGCCTTGGGGTGCTCCCGTTCTCTTTGTGAAAAAGAAAGATGGTTCCATTAGACTTTGTATTGACTACCGTGAGTTGAACCGAATTACAATCAAGAATAGGTATCCTTTGCCAAGAATTGAAGATTTGTTCGATCAACTAAAGGGTGCTTCTACTTTTTCCAAGATTGATTTGAGATCCGGATATCACCAAATTCCCGTTCGTGATGCCGATATACCGAAAACCGCTTTTAGTACAAGATATGGTCACTTTGAGTTCAAGGTGATGCCATTTGGTTTAACTAATGCTCCCGCTATTTTTATGGATCAAATGAACCGCACATTTAGTGAGTATCTTGACAAGTCTGTAGTTGTGTTCATCGACGACATCCTTATTTTCTCCAAGACCGAAGAAGAGCATGTTATTCATCTTAGGACTATTTTGAGTGTCCTTCGTCGTCAAATGTGGTTTGCCAAATTCTCCAAGTGTGAATTTTGGTTACCTAAAGTGTCCTTTCTTGGGCATGTAATTTCTAAAGAAGGTGTGATGGTATACCCTTCTAAAATTGAAGTTGTGGCTGATTGGAAGAGTCCGACTAATGTTAGAGAAGTCCGAAGTTTTCTTGGTTTAGCTGGTTACTACCGTAGATTTGTCAAAGATTTCTCAAAGCTTGCTAGACCGATGACTCAATTATTGAAGAAAGAAACCAAGTTCGTATGAAATGAAGCTTGTGAAGCCGCTTTTCAAGAGTTGAAGAAAAGGTTGACTACCGCCCCTGTGTTGACTTTACCTGAAGATGGTGTAGACTTTGGTGTCTATTGTGATGCTTCCAATATGGGATTGGGTTGTGTACTTATGCAAAGTAGGAAAGTGGTTGCTTATGCCTCGAGACAGTTGAGAGTTCATGAAGTGAACTACCCTACTCATGATTTGGAATTAGCCGCCGTTGTTCATGCCTTGAAAGTGTGGAGACACTATCTTATTGGTGTTCATTGTCGCATATTTACCGATCACAAGAGTTTGAAGTACATATTTACTCAAAAGGTGTTGAATATGAGACAAAGAAGATGGTTGGAATTTGTGAATGACTATGATTTTGAGTTGCTATACCATGAAGGGAAGGCAAATGTTGTTGCCGATGCTCTTAGTAGGAAATGTTCTCATGCCTTGAATTCTTTATGGGTATTACCTAATGATCTTTGTGCCGAGTTTCGAAAGTTGAAGTTGGAATTCGGGGAACGTGGATTTGATTATGTTGGTGCTATGGTTGCCGAACCCATTTTTCTCCGCGAGATCCGCGAAAGCCAAGTTGATGATCCTACCTACAAGTCTATTCAAGCCAAGCTTCTAGAAGGAAAAGTGAAAGACTTCAAGATTGATGACAAAGGTTTTCTTCGACTCCATGACCGTTTGTTCGTACCTAATGCCCTTGACTTGAGAAAGAGAGTTCTTGATGAAGCTCACCTTTCTCCTTATTCTATCCACCCCGGAGGTGATAAAATGTATAAAGACTTGAAGCTACAATTTTGGTGGCCGAATTTAAAGGGCGATGTTGTGTCCTATGTTGGAAGATGTCTTACTTGCAACAAGTGAAAATCGAACACAAGAGGCCCGGTGGATTGCTACAACCTTTGGATATTCCACTATGGAAGTGGGAATCTATTTCTATGGATTTTGTTATGGCTTTGCCAAGGACCGTTAGAAGTAAAGATGCCGTTTGGGTTATTGTTGATCGTTTGACAAAGAGTGCTAGATTCATTCCGATCAAAGAGACTTGGAGTTTAGATAGACTAGCAAAATCCTATGTTGATGAGATCGTTAGATATCATGGTGTTCCCAAGGAAATCATATCCGACCGAGATTCGAGGTTTTGTTCGAGATTTTGGAAGGCCTTACAAGAAGCCATGGGTAGTAAGTTGTTGATGAGTACCGCATTCCATGCCGCTACCGATGGTCAGTGTGACACCCTCGAATTTGCGGAAAGTTAAACAAGTAATTTACATAAATAAAAGATGAGAATACGTTTTTAATAGGTTCACTTTAGTGAAAATCGGTAAATTTTAAAACCGGAACCTACCATTAAATATATTCATCATAACAAAGGTGTCTTAAAGAAAAAGGTTCATAACAAAAAGGAAATAATATTATACCTAAGAAGTATCTAAAACGGGAGACATATCTCCCTAATAAATACGGAAATAAAAGAGTGTATTAAATAATACAATCCTAAGAACCGAATATAGGTCCAAGGTAATCCTTCACTCGCTAGCTCGTCAATGTACCCAAGCATGCATCACAAACCTGCCAACCGCATTAAATGTAAACACGGAAGCCACAGTCAGTGGGGCGTAACTCCGAGTTCTCCCAGCCAGAAAATGTCGAAGTTAATAAAACAGAAAACATAAAAGAGGAGTATATGGAAAATACAAGCCTTAAACATATACGATATGCCTTTTTCATGTATGAAACAAATAACTAACATATAAACCTAGCATATGAAGGCTAAGCGACTCAGGACCAAGCGATCATGTGAATCAGTTAAACAACCGGTAATCCAAACTTAGCAACCGTAGCCGGTTGCATCTCCCTTCTAAAACTCATAGAATCATACAAACATGAAAGACCAATCCGTCTAGAAACAGGCATAAGTTCTTAGTACAGTCAATAGTCGACTTCGGTAACTCGAGTCTATACCACAAGGTAGGAAAACATCCTAGTCCTAGACTGATCAGACCTAGCGACAACAGCTAACCCATTCCCTGTCTCATGACCAAAAGTACATGAGAATCTCTACTAGGAGACCCCCTAAGCAGAGTTGGCTAGTACTTAAGCTGGCTCCATTCCCAAAGTGGACGCAATTAGGCAGCCATGCCCCGGCTTGGTATCAAAATCCCAGGCCAGTGACAGAAAAGCTATCAAGCTGTGAACTATATACTCGTTAAAGATAGTAAGGTCTATCAATGTCATGGTCTAAGGTACTCATTTAGAATTAGAATGGTCAACACGCCATAAAATCATCATTCTCTATGAGTACTTAGTCAACACGACATATATCATACAATTAAACAGTCACGGGAAAAACTTCCTATCATGTGACTAATTGCATATAAATCACATTCAAATATCCTATCGCCTCATATCTACTAAGGCTCATTCATTCATTCATTAAATAAAACCTTACCTGAAGACAAATCCCCGACCCGAGTCCCGCGACGGGTCATCAGTCAAAACGGGGCTGACTAGATCTTAGTTTGACCAAACCCGTTTGGTCAAACCGGCTAGAAACAGAGTCTTAGCCATTTAGGCTTGAACATAAGAACATCATATTCATTTCATGCTATTTTATTCAAATTTCTAACATGTGAATTATTTATTATTACGAAACCCGCTTGACTTAAAGGATATAGATTTAAACTACAATCTCATGCTATAATTTCTAACATATGAGAAAAAATAATATTTTGAAAACCGTTTAATTAAATAATTTACCTACTAAAATTTCCCACTTGCTAAATATTACAAAACATGATATAATAGTAACAATAAACTCAAAAACCGTCACAAGCCCAAAGGAGGGCTCACGGGTCAGCCGGGCCTGGACTGGGCCGAGACTGAACCGGGCTTGGACTGGGCCCACGGCCTGGTTTGGGCCTTTTTTGGTCAACTATTTCTAACATCGTTTCTTAATATTTCCCGCATGCTTAACATATTTAAAACCCGTCAAAACAACAACAAAACAATCAAGTATCGACACAAGCCCAAAGGGCCAAATAACGGGCCAACCATGACCGGGCAGCCAGGCCTGGACCGGGCCTGAACCGGGCCTGCCGGGCCTGTTTCTCGGCCACCATACACGGCCACCACCAACAACAACCCCAAATTTATTTCTAACATGTTTTAATTAACAACCATCCATTTTAACAACCAATTCAACCATCATTCATACTAAAATTATGATTATGAACAAATCATCCAACATGTCAAAAACACTAAATATGTTAAAAACTCATAAAACTTAATAATAATAACAACCTAGCATGTTACTACTTAAAACCGTAAATAACAAAAACAAAATATGTGACATTAATTCGTCGAGTAACTCGGTAATCGTTACCTTAGCTAGCACAAAACCAAATAGCACCAAAATAAGACCTAAAAACCCGTCTACTAATCTTCTTCTAAAATATACGAGTCACCAAACTCGTCTTCATAATCTTCTCCTATAAGAAATGACAAAAATAACATTATTAGTATTAAAACTTGATTTCAACAATTAAAGTGTTGAAAACGATTTTGTCGGAATTGAAAATGAAACGTACACGGAGATGAAGAGCGGAGAGGAGACTCTAGAAATATAATTTAGAACGGATTTGGCCAAGTAACGAAGGTTTTGTGACGATTTTGCTCAAGAACGATCAAGAACATGAAGAACAATTGTGATTATATTAAAGAAGGTATTAAGTAGATATTAAGTTGATTTAATGTAAAATAAAAAGATAAGTAGTGAGTAAGAGGGGAGGTTTGGACCGTGTAATATAGGGGATTAATGGGAGTCGGGTTTTGAACTTGTTGTTATGGGATTGACTCGGGTTTTATAAATATCTTAGATATTATGGTAAATACTCCCTCCTATTCTGAGCAATGTTCCCCCTTTCCATTTTCGTCTATTCACAATACCTTCCCCCTTTCCTTTTTTGGTAAACTTTTATACTTATTTTAATCACATTACCCCACTACAATACCCCACAATACCCATACTTTATCTTATTTTAATCACCTTACCCCACAACAATAATTATTTTAATTACTTCACTCAACAATAATACTCCACAATACATTCCCTCTCTCCAATCACTTTACCCCCACTACATTACTTTTGCTTATTTAATTCAAAACCTTAAAATTTGTGCCAAATGAAAAGGGGAACAATGCTCAGAATAGGAGGGAGTATATATTATGGTAAATATCTAGATATTATTAGATATTATGTTAGTTTAATCAAAAGAAATGAAAATATCTAATCCTAAGGGAACAAGAGGGAGAGGCGTGTGGAGGAGGAAGAAGTCGGGTCCGGGTTTAAGCGATTTGTTGCTGAATTTAAGCTGACAGATCGATAAAGTTAAAAATATCTTAGATATTTGTATTAGTTTAATCAAAGTAATCAAAAGCCCTAAAATGAGGGAAAAAGGTGTTTTGGGCGTGTGGCACATGTAGGAGTCGGGTTTTGGGTTTGTTTCGGGACTTAAGTTGACTCGGGAATAGTTAAATGAAGTTCGGGTTTAAACCGTATAACCTACTCTTTAATTCCAAATAAATTCAAAATAATTATATTAAATTATCATAAATTCAAATAAATCGTAATAAATTAAAATAAATTAAATTTATTACTTTTCAAATATAATTTCGGTCTTTCAAATTACGGGGTGTTACAATCACCCCTCCTTTTAAAAAGTTTCGTCCTCGAAACTTAGAAGGAGGAATGTGACATATATGTAGGTCTATTTCAAACCTTTTAAAAATATATTTGTAATAAAAATACAGGGTCTTATCAATGGGGCGGAAGGTTCTCGTCTGCAGTTAAGAACATCGACGTCCCAAGTCAAAGAAAGAGTACATTTTCGCATCAACAAATGAGAAAACTAGTTATCGAACGTCTCCAATAACGAGTCTCAACACCTTGACGGTAAAACTACTTGAAATCATCAAACTTTCCAAAGCTTTTAGTTCAAAAATCTATAGTAAGGTATACTCTAATATTCTATGCCTAAAATTTCTAACTAAAGCTTCTAATAATCTTGTTGGAGCTAGTGTCCTCCACAGTTAGTGCAATAACATAAATAAATCTCTGTAGGTTCACAGGGTATACTTTGTATAATAATCAGTTGATTAACGTTTATCAATAACGGTTGGCTTGCTAGATAAGTTTGACGTTATTGTCATACAGATGGCGGTGATCAACTGGTCCATAAAAGTCACACCTATAGGATGTGTTTGAGAGATGTGATTATTTGAGAAAATAATCATATTGATACCCTATTATATGACTAAAAGGTTAGTCAGTGTAATTGACTAAAAGGTTAGTCAATGTGATGATGAGACGGAAGTTAGCTGAGACGAATTAACTGTAATTCGTAAAATTAAATATAAAAAGTTATATTTAATTATAGTATATAATGTAAGCTAATTAAACATAAACCGTTATAATTAATTGGCAAATTATAAATATACGGATATTTATAATTAATGACGGATTATAATGTCGGTCCATGTAAAACGACGATTATAAGATATTACATTATATTGGAAGCTAAAATGACCGAAACACGGTATCCAGATACACTCGGGTTTTCGGGTCAATGGGTTGTTATTTGAGGAGACCAAATCTCCTCATATAAAACAAAAAGGTGCCGTGAGTTTTGGGGGAGGAGGGAGAAAAATTGCAAACTGTAACTTTTGGCTTTTCTAACCTAATTATCTCTCTCTGCCTCCATCTCATCTTAACATCACACAACAGACAAAAGTTGACAGTAACTTTTGACATAAACACAAATCAAAAGTTAACAGTAATTTTTGATAACTTCTAGCAACACAAGGGTATTTCTCGGAGCATCTTGGGTGTTACGATTAGGAGGATATCTATTTTGATATCTGTTCTTAGGCCTAATTTGCTAAGGACCGAAGGTTTAATTCTTTTTCTCTACTTTTGTATCGATTTCATATCTATGACTTGCATTCATATTATATAATTTTGTTATAATCCTAAATTTTAAGGGGATGTAAACTGTTATTTCCCACAAGTGGTATCAGAGCTTTTGGCTACAAAATTATATTATATGGTTTTCATTTTTATGATATATGAATTTGAGAAAAAATTTTTTTTGAGAAAACCGAAAAAAAAAAAAAAAATTTGTGACGGCTGTTTTTTTTTATTTTAGCCGTGTGATTTTTTTTATTTTAGGGTTTTGTTGTTCCATTGTTGATTTATTAATATTGTTATTTTAAAAGGTTAAAATTCAATATAATAAATTTGTGGTTGTTTTAATTTGATAAGGATTAAATTAAAATAAGATGGTTTCTTTTGATGTTGTTATTGCTATGATTTTCGGATTCATTGTTTTAATTGATGATTTTTGAATAATGATTCAATTTTAATGATGTTCAAATCGATTGTGATTAAATGAATATAAGGATAATCGATTTAATCATGATTTAGATGTTCTTTTTAAAAGGTTAAAATGAATAATCTAGTTTGAATCAATTTTAATAACGATTAGATATTGAAATTTGTACCGATCTAGCGATTTTGGCAACACCGTTTTTTTTGTGCTGCCCGGTTACTATTCACTGCTATAAAAAAAAAAAAAAAAAAAATTTCTGTTTTTTTTATTTTGGCAGCAGCTGTAATTTTTTTTAGTTTTATTATTTTTGTTTTCGGTTTTGATTAAACCGTGAGAAATCAATAAAAAAAAAAAAAAAAAAAAATTTGGTACTGGTACTGTTCCCGTGAACAGTGTCCCGTAAGAAAAAAAAAAAAATTTTGTTTTTTTTTTGACATTATAAAGATAATGTTTGTTTGTTTGTTATTGTGAAAAGGTTCACAATAATGATACCCAATTATTTTAAAAAGGTTTAAAATAAAAATGGATTATGGAAGATTAAAATTGTTGTGGGCAATTAAGGAATTGTCACATAATTTTGATCGGTTTGAATGGTGGTTTGGATAATTAATCAACATAATTAATGAATTATGTTTTGTAGTATTAATTTATATAGTTGATGCATTTTTTGTTGAATGAATGAATGAATGGTTTATTTTACGTATTTTTGCAATTGGTTGAAAAATGTAATACCTAGTGTGGCTTTAGTTAATCATGTTTTCGTAATGATGAAAACATGGTTTGGTTGTAATTTTGAGATCTCGAATCTCCTTTTATTTTTCTTTTAATTATGTTTTGGAATTAGAATGTAAATAGGTTTATTTTGTAATTTTTAAATGTAATTTTAAAGAAGACTAGAGACGGAGATCGGATGCTCACTCCCGCTAGATGGACCAAGATGAGACAAAGTCAAGCTTCTCGGGTCCATATGGATGGATTCCAAACTTGTATTTAGTATTCATTTTGGTAGATAAGCCACACTAGGACCGTTGTAATATTTTACGTATTTTTCCGTACTTTTGTTTTTCATTCACATGATAGATAATTGCATCATATTCCGCCTAAACCAAACCACCTAATAAAATGCATGTAAAATGATTCATATAGGTTGAATATTTTAATCATGGACATACAGATGTCACTCGCTTTTAGGGCCATCACCTTAGTTAAATCATTCTCGAGTGGCTAGACATTCGTTCACTTAAAATGAATTTAAGTTAAGATGATGGGACCTTCCCCTATAAATTAAAATTGAGACTAGTCTTTATAGGGAAAACTACTATGAGCCCCTTCTTCGTCGGAAGTCATAATATGACCCCTTCTACGTTGGGTAAGTAGTGAGTGTTGACCTATTTTATCTCAACATTATAGTACGAGTAATATCTCGTGATTATGATGGACTATAGATAGAATTTACAGAAATTTATCGACCAGGAATTCTAAAAGTAGAATTAGCCAAGAGGTTGGCTTATCAATTTACAGAAATTGAGTCTTGGGATCATTTATATAATTCTTGAGGGAGGTCAATTGTATAAATGCACGAGTCATCTAATTAAACAGTTTTTCATTAGACTCAAATTTAAAACGATGAAACTTATCATATTTATTTTCTTTTTCCACAGTCAAATATATTCAGATATAAACTGCTAATAACAAATGGCTGGCCATACTGATGACCCAATGCCAAGTGCCACGCTCGGACGTGCGTCCTGGCTTAAGATGTTCATGGACACTATGAATCAGTCAACGCGACTGAAGAATAACGGGTCCAACTTTGCGGACTGGGAGGCGGCATTACGGAATGCTGCCATTGCTGACGGTAAGCTCGAGTACTTGACTAAGCCACTACCGCCAAACCCAGGCCCCAATGCAGAAGCAAATGAATCACTTGCTTATATTGATTTCGTAATGGAGGCGGGTGCGATAATAAAGAACGTACTCATCTTTTCAATGGAATCCAATTTGCAAAGACGATTCATTGCCCAAGGTGCAAACAAGATTTTCACCACGCTCTCTAACGAGTTCTCGAAAGCTCCGAGGATCGTTCGCTATGAGCATACCTGTCGCTTCTTTGAAGCGAAACTCTAGAGGGGCCAAGCAGTTAGCCCACACATTCTTGACATGATTGAGAATGTCGAGAAACTGGAGGCACTTGGTTGCAAAATCGATGAGAAGATCGTCATAGACCGCGTTCTTCATTCACTTCATGATGGTTTTGCCCTTGTCAGGGCAAATTACTATATGAATGATATGCAGAAGAGTCTTCATCAGCTCCACTCACTCCTTGTACAGACAGAGAGTGATCTGAAATTGAGTGGGAGTCTGAAACAGGACGTTCTCATGATTGCCAACAAGGGCAAAGGTATGGGCAAGGCTAAGGCAAACCTAGCTGTAGGGAAGCAGAAATTCAAAAAGCCAGGGCAAGGCAAGAGTGGGCCTGGTGAGTCTAGCGGTAGCTCACAAGGTAAGACAAAGAGCGATGAAGGTAACGTGGAGTGCCACCATTGCCACAAGCTTGGGCATTGGAGGAGGAACTGCCTCGTGTACCGAGAGGACATTAAAGCAGGCCGCGTCTCTCCTGTTGGTATGTCTTCTTCTTTTATTCATATGATTGAGATTAACCATGCAAGTTTCAGAACTTGGGTACTAGATACTGGTTGTGGTTCTCATCTGTGTAATCATTTGCAGGGCCTAAGAAGCATCACAACTCTCGCAAAGGGTGATGTGAACCTGCGAGTGGGGAATGGAGCTAGAGTTGCTGCCGTTTCAGTGGGAACATATGTAATCCAACTCCCTAGTGGTTTTGAGTTATTTCTGAATAACTGTTACTATGTACCCAGTTTATCTAAGAACATTATTTCAGTTTCCGTACTTGATAAGGACGGATTTTCTTTGTAAGAAAGAATAATAGCTGTATTTTCTCTTTGAACGATATGATTTATGGTAAAGCTGTTTCCATAAATGGAATATATGTTTTAGATCAAACCACAGAGATAATGCATGTGAATAATAAGAAAGCAAAGGTTGGTGACAAAGATCAAACCTATCTATGGCATTGCCGTATGGGACACATAAATGAAAAAAGCGTGAAAAAGCTCATTGATAATGGGACTATCTCCCCATTTGACTATGAATCTTTTGGCACGTGTGAATCATGTCTCATAGGCAAAATGACTCAAATTTCCTTCAAAGGTGTTGGAATGCGCGCTGCTGACCTATTAGGACTCATACATACTGATGTGTGTGGACCTATGTCAATCAACGATAGAGATGGCTATAGGTATTTTACACTTTCACGGACGATTTGAGGTCTATATGGTTATGTATAATAATGAAGACATAAAAGTGATCCTTTACAAGTCAAGATTCAAGAATAATCGGTTGAAACAGCTGGATAGAAGATTAAAGCACTACTTCGGAAGTGGTGGCGAATATCTTTCGAATGAGTTTGATCAACACCTCAAAGACTGTGGTGTAGTACTACAGTTAACTCCACCTGGAACACCACCATTGAATGGTGTGTCCGAACGGAGAAATCGAACATTACTTGATATGGTTCGATCCATGATGAGTTACACGGTTGTACCTGACTCATTGTGGGGTTATGCTCTTTGTCAGCTGCTCTAATACTTAACCGAAGTCCGTCTAAAGCTGTAGTAGACAAGAATCACTATTGCAAACTATGGAGGGAACGCTCCCTAACGTTGTCCTTTATTCGGGTTTGGGGCTGCCGAGGCTTATGTCAAGTGCGAGACATGAGATAAGCTCGGCCACGCAATCGTCAAGAAAATACTTTATTGGTTATCCAAAAGGGAGGTTTGGATTACTTTTACTGCCTTACCGAAACATCGAGTTTTTGTGCGGCTAGTGCGACGTTCTTAGAGAAAGATTCTCGAGAATAGGACAAGTAATGGAACCTTCGAACTGTCGGAGATTCAAGAACCCACAACCGAGCAACCAATGGAGGAAACTGTTCCTTCATCATCAGCTGCGGTAAATATTCCTTTGGAACCTAGGAGGTCGGGTAGACACTCTATTCCTCCAGACAGATACATTGGTATGGTCAAGGAGAATGAGAGTAATGACGTTTTACTCCTTGAGAGTAACGAACCCGCTACCTATAAAGGTGCCATGACCTGTTCCGACTCTAAGCTATGGCTTAACGCCATGCAATCCGAGATGTACTCTATGTTTGAGAATGATGTATGTGATCTGGTTGACTTACCTGATGAGGTTCGGCCTCTTCAGTGCAAATGGCTTTACAAGATAAAGCATTCTGTAGAAGGACAACCAGATACCTACAAGGCACGACTAGTGGCAAAGGGTTTCACTCAAGTGCACGGATTGCATTATGATGATATCTTTGCACCCGTAGTCATGCTGCGTTCCATTCGGATAATCTTAGCGATTGCCGCTTTTCATGACTATGAAATTTGGCAAATGGATGTGAAAACCGCTTTCTTAAACGGTTATTTGGAGGAGGAGTTGTACATGGTACAACCCGAAGGTTTCATTGATCCTAAAAATCCTAAGAAGGTATGCAAGCTT
The DNA here is from genome assembly GCA_022085475.1 of Heliosperma pusillum. Taxonomy (NCBI): domain Eukaryota; kingdom Viridiplantae; phylum Streptophyta; class Magnoliopsida; order Caryophyllales; family Caryophyllaceae; genus Heliosperma; species Heliosperma pusillum. The sequence goes on along the minus strand of JAIUZE010039324.1, from coordinate 1,512 downwards.
AAGCGTTCCATCTATGGACTTAAGCAGGCTTCTCGGAGTTGGAATCATCGTTTCGACCAAGTGATAAAAGAGAATGGATTTACTCGATTGGTCGAGGAACCATGCTTATATATCAAGTCGAGTGGGAGCAAGATTGTCTTCCTAATATTGTATGTTGATGACATACTCTTGATGGGGAATGACATACCTCTCTTAACTTCGGTAAAAGTTTGGTTAAAGAACCATTTCCAGATGAAAGATCTGGGTGAAGCACAAAGAATTTTGGGGATCCGTATCTATAGAGATAGATCACGACGGATGTTATCCCTCAGTCAGGAGTCTTATATAGATAAGATTCTTGAGAGGTTCAGCATGACCAACTCCAAGAAGGGGAACCTTCCAATGGTCTCTGGGGTGCAGTTGAGTAAAGCTCAGGCACCAAAGACATCGGAAGAGGTCGAGCGCATAAGTCGGATTCCTTATGCATCAGCTATAGGATCGATCATGTATGCCATGATATGTACACGTCCGGACGTGGCATATGCATTGAGTATGACAAGTCGATACCAAGGCAATCCAGGTGAAACACACTGGATGGCTGTTAAGAATATCCTTAAGTACCTACGGAGGACTAAGGATTGGGTATTGACTTATGGAGGTGACACTGAGCTATGCGCAATCAGTTACGCAGATGCCAGCTTCCAAACGGATCGAGATGACTCGAAATCTCAGTCTGGATTTGTTTTTACTCTTAATGGCGCTGCGGTCAGCTGGAAAAGCTCCAAACAAACTGTTATAGCAGATTCTACGACTGAATCCGAGTACTATGCTGCTTCAGAGGCTGCGAAGGAAGCTATATGGATGCGTCAATTCTTACAAGGACTAACTGTAGTTCCTAGTTCGGATGACCCGATCACCAGCTATTGTGATAATAGTGGTGCCATCTTCCAGGCTAAGGAGCCTAAGTCCAGCAACAAGTCTAGGAATGTACAACGGAAGGCTCACATGATCCGAGATTACGTGGAGCAAAGGGAGATAGTGATAGACAAGATTGCTACGGATGATAACGTCGCAGATCCTCTCACTAAACCACTGAGATATGATAAACATGAAGGGCACGTTATTTCCATGGGAATCAAACGTGTTCCTGAGTTGTATTAGTTGTTTTATATGGATTAGACACATGTATCTTTTTCATAAAACTATCTATGAAATCATCGTATTGTTTTATATTTTGTTTTTCATGTGGGTTGTACTGAAAACATTGAACACCACAAAGTGAACTGAATTACATTATATTTGTTTTGGTCCGTAATCGCCTACATGAGCTGATAACTCTGGCAATTATTTTGTGACGTCGATTGATGGTGGGTTCAACGAGCCATAAGTCAAACTGTTGACTGATCGATCACAGATGCGAGTTATACTGATACTGCGCAAGGACATTTTGGACGACGTTATGGGAGTCCAAATGTTTCGGAACATGAGGTGCAGTCGTGGATCGGACATCCCTAGTGTTCCGAGAGTCTATTC
>JAIUZE010039321.1:0-25889 GCA_022085475.1 Heliosperma pusillum | reverse complement strand
ATGACTTGGCATGGTTTGTTTGTCGAGTCTCAATCTTATCAAACTTATACCGCTAACGGTGAGATGTAAGCCCTAGTGAGCGTATTCGGTTGCCTAAGAGTGTCTTCCTCGAGTCTTTGTATAACATGATGGATTCGGATTTGTACTTCATATGCTCTTATCCTTATATATTGAATTGCCTATTTATCCTTATCGTATTTCACATGTATATCTATATATGCATGCTTCTACTTTTGTATTTCCTTTTATGTACGTTTAATGTGATATGGCTGGGAGAACCCGGAGTTACTCCCCACTGACTGTGGCGTTCATGTTTTTATGGATGAACAGGTTGCTTGATTGGATGGCTTTTTGCTTGATAATTTGGGTTCGGGTGTGAGCTAGCGGGCGTTGTCCCTGGATTGAAACACCTCTAGACGTTATTTAGCTTGTTTGCTAATCACATTTACTTTGATAACATTTGGAGAGACTACGTCTCTTGTTGTAGTATATTCGTACTTTGGTTTGTAATATTTGACATACCTCATATTTTCTATCTTGCATGTATATAGGTTTTTAAAATACCGTATTTTCGCTAATTAATTCACATGCTTGTATGTTTTATTTCCGCATTCTTGAGGGTTGTCACAAATACAAGTGCCACTGCCGTTCTTGAAGAGGACTTTAACTGGGCTTGCTTTAAAGCTCTTGTGGAGGGTAGATTTTATCCTAAAGAGCTTAAACAGCAAAGGCTTAAAGAGTTCATCGATTTTAAGCAAGGCAACCTATCAGCTCAAGAGTTTACTACGGAGTTTAATAAGCTCGCTCATTTTGCGCCGAGGCTTATTCGTGATGATGAAGATCGAGCTTTCTATTATCGTAACAAGTTGAATGCCGTTCTTCAAAGTAAAGTGAGAAGGGGTACCGCATCCTTTGGAGATCTTTATGATGATGCTTTGTGCACTGAAACTATTCAGAAAAGACAACTAAACAATGACAAATTGAAGTAAGGTTAAGACACTTGCAATTACTCTGTTTCTGTTTGAATTGATTGTTAAATGACAAGGATAGGACCTTAACCAAAGCACAAAGGCAATGATTGAGGGTTGAACCTTGATCCCAGCACATAGCTAAGGACCCAAGCTCACTTCCAAGCACAAAGCAAAGGAAGTTGTCTCAAGCACAGGCAAGAGATTGCAACAGAAACAAGGTTTCAGTTTTATGTTTTACTTCAAATCTAGTTTGTATTTCATTAGGTGAAGGCCTTATATAGGCAGCAAGAATACATCTCAGACGTTAGGATACATCTAGGGCCACAAAGGCTTACAACATAAAACAAAATAACAGCTACAAACTTGCAGAATACTGACATAAAGTAGATAAAGCAGAAAAGCAGTTTCTAAAGGGACAATCTTCCTTAATTGTTTTGATCAGGTGTGTCTTGGATGAAGAGTGGACTTTCAAGTTTGGGTTTGTAAGCCAAACAGAAGTAGGATGGCTCCCAAAGATGTGCTGAAGGTCCCTCACGCATTGCTTGTTCAAAAGAGGAAGGTTGACAGTGACATATTAACTACTGCACAAAGGCTGAAATCTGGACAGTCTGAAGTTGTCCCTAAGCTAACTCTTTGTGTGTTTGTTTCTTGGAAGGGAAGTCCTGGGGAAAGTTGTAGATGACCTTCCCAAGACATAGGTTTGAGGGTTGGTTAGGCTAGTTTGATTGTGTGAGGCCCCATGGACCCTGTTTAGAGAGGCAGTGATAGGCTGTTTTTTGGCTGAGGGCTGTTTTGTTGTGTTGGGTTTGTTGGGCTGTTGGCTGTGCCGTGTTGTGGCTTAGCCTTGGGAAGTGGATGGCTAGGCTTTGTTCTGGTTGTGGTGGTGTTGTCTTAGCAGGCTTGAAGTGGTTGTGGCTTGGACTGAATAGGACATTGTCATAACTGGTCATGGTGTTGTCTGAAAGGATGTTGTTGTCTTGAATGGTGTTGATGTCTTGATGTTGAGTCTTGTCTTGAGCGCGTGTCTTGGCTTGGTCACATACTCCTGTTGCAACCTCCTTTTCTTGAAAAGGATTTGCCCTCAAATCTTCCTCACCTTCATCATCTGATTCATCATGGTAAGGGCTCAGGTCTCCAACATTGAAAGTACCATGTACCCCATAGCTTCCTGGTAGATCCACCTTGTAAGCATTTGTGCCTATCTTCTCCAATATCTCAAATGGTCCATCAGCTCTTGGCATGAGCTTGTTTCTCCTCTTGTCTGGAAATCTCTATTTTCTTAAATGCAACCATACAAGATCCCCTGCCTTGAACTCCCTTGCTTTCTTAGGTCCCTTGGACCTAGCCTTGTACAACTCATTGGACCTTTCAATCTGCTTCTTGACTTGCTCATGAATCTGTATCATTTGCTCAACTCTTTTCTTTGCATCATAGCTTGCCTTGTTTCCTTTGACTGGTGCTAGGTCTGTAGGCAGGAGAGGATTAGTGCCATAAACTGTTTCAAAAGGACTTTTACCTGTGCTGCTGGAGGGAGCTCTGTTGAAGGCAAACTCAGCTTGTGCTAGCTTGAGGTCCCAATCTTTCAATGACTTAGAAACAATGCTCCTTAAGATCTTCCCTAGTGTTCTGTTAGTGACTTCTGTCTGCCCATCAGGTTGGGGATGGTGAGAAGTACTAAACAATAACCTAGTCTTCAATAGCTTCCACAAGGTTCTCCAGAAATGGCTCATGAACTTTGTGTCTCTATCTGAGACAATGCTTCTAGGGACCCCATGTAACTTGACAACCTCCCTAAAGTATAGTTCAGCTACCCCCAAGGCATCCTCAGTCTTCTTACAAGCAATGAAATGTGCCATCTTGCTGAACCTATCTACAACCACCATGATTGAAGCCTTTCCCCTTTGAGTTCTAGGTAAGGCTACAATGAAGTCCATACTGAGGTCTTCCCATGGCTTGTTTGGTACTGGAAGTGGTGTGTAAGGGCCTGCTTGAAAATGTGCCTTGCACTACTACAAAAATCATCATAGACATCCGACATTTTCATTAATAGACATCAGCTTTTCTACTGATGCACAGTTGACACATGTATATTCTTTATACTTAGACATCAGTCTTAAGTCTGATGTCTAATTGAAAATAGACATCAGTTTTAGTTTTATCTAATGTCTATTCCATGAATATGCATCAGAGTTTTACTAAAAACCGATGTCTATTATATAAATAGACATCAGGTTTTAGTCAAGTCTGATGTATATTCTATTCTTCTATTGAAAAAAAAATATAAATGGTTTTATCAGCATATAATCTACATTCCTTTCATCAACGAGACCAACATAATCAACTAGTTTATAAAAAATATTGTATACATAAAATTATTATACATATACAACCAAACCCATCATCCACACAAACTAACGAAGTACATTACATTACTAAACTTTCAGAAAATAGGCTACTTCTAAATCAGGCTCCTCGTCAATTTCGATGAAAAAGTTACAAGTCAAGAAAATGCCTTACTAAGAAAGTAATGCAATTATAGATATCATTGCGCTGGTTCATCTTATAATGGTTGCGATAACAATAAAACTTGGACAATTTGGTGATGCTCAATGTATCCCATCAAACAAAAGAACACAACACCAGTTTGAAACGAGCAAATGGCAGTCTTCTTGTCACAAGAGCTGGACATATATAAATCTGATTCATCACAAACTTAATAATTTTCATCATCTTCCATCCAACTACCGATCAACCTGTAAATTTTCATTCTACGCATAAGTTTCAACTCTCCAACATATCAACCTGAAAATAACTCTAATTCTAGAAGGTGTGTAAAGTGTGTATGTATTACAATACTATATTAGTTCTTTATCAATAGTTTATAGTCTGATAAACCATTCATAAGCCTTATGCTAAAAGTCTGAAACATGCTTTCGAGTCATAAAAGTGTACTAAGTATGACATTATCAGACAAATTTCAAGTTAAAGCAAGAAATAACAACACAAATTGAAGTCCTTCATGTGGCAATTAGTACAACATTACATTGTCAAAATAAAACACACTGTAAGCTGAGGAGTATACCTATTATAGTAGAGTAGATACCAAATAACTTGGTTAGCTCAACAGCTCTATCAAATTCACGAACTTCAGCCCCTACAACAACAACAACAACAACATAACAACATTAGCCATGTCCTTCAAGGACTCCGACAAATAATGAGGTAAACGGTTAGCCGGACACAATATTATGCAATTTACCTAAGTCGGAAGGTTGTTAACGACCCAAAGACTAAGGTTGCATCGAATGACTGCCCTACCCCTGTCGCATACAAAATGGCACATGAGAACTCACGCCTACTCATTTTTCAAATGACAATAAGCAATACAGATATTTATGACCTTTAATTTTGAGCATTTTACATAGTTACTCGCAAGCGTCTCCTTCTACTTTATATAAAATAAAACCATTTAATCCATTAAAGGTATTCCAACTTAATTAACACGGAGTATCATATTGGTATATACACTTTGTATCTGACCTTTATCACCCAAAAATCTAACCAAGTCCTATATTTGACATAAACAAGTATAGTAATACTAACTAACTGCTAATACTGTAAAACCTCTTCCTGCTTTTTCATCTCTTTGCGTCATGGGCAACGCATCAACATACTCTTCCTTCCACACCCGAATTCACTAAAGTTAGGTTTCCCTTTCCCCAAATTTCAATTATTTCATCAAATCACAATCGAACAATAAAGCATAAGATCACAGTAATGTAGTAATAAATCAAATCAATAACCAAAAGCAACACAGAAACTAAAAAAATGAGATTGAGAAAAGAAGAACATGTTGAAAAAGCGACATAAGCACTCATAGCAGTCATAAAAGAAGAACCATGGTGGTAGCACTCATAGAAACACAAACAACATACGATCCCTAGTGATAGAAGTTGCTTAATCAATTAAGTTCAAATGCTCATATCAGTTGTGTGATTTTGACCAGATTTGGGAGAATCCGAATAACACTAGGACATTATACAGTGAAGATTGAGTGACCCTATTTACACACTGAGAATCATTCGAAACTAATCAAAAATTGGGGATTCAAACAAGCAACTAACAGAACAATGATAATACTAGAATATGAATCGCATACACCCATCAAATCCAAACGAAAAATCCCTAAATTTGGTATAAACACAACCCTAAATCAAGTTAATCAAAAATAATTAGACTTCTCTGAATCGATACCTAAAATATGACAGAGCAGTGATGATGGCGGCAACTTGAAGTCATGGTGGTGTTGGCGCACGAAGGAGCGAGTGAGTGACGGTAGTGACGATTGAGCGATGTTGACTAGTGCGTCGTCGGAAGTTATGAAGGCCGGTGGTGTTGACTTGGGCACCGTCTTCAGTGCTGAAGGCAGGAGGACGGCCACGGTGGCGAGTAAACGACAGTGGCAGAGCTTTTGTGTGAGGTAGATGGGGATTAGAGAAAAATGGGTGAGAGAGTGAAATGAGTTTATAAAAGAAGTTTTCTATAAATGAGGAGCTGTGAAGTACCCAAAATTTATCATCTATAATTTTTTTTTTTTTGATAAGATATGCATCAGATTTGAAGTAATTCCATGTGTAAAATGTAAATAAAAAATACTACATAAGTTTCTTTTGAATAGACATGGGCTTTTCGGAAGTCAGATGCCTACAAAAATGAATAGACATCGAATATTTGAAAATATATGATGTATAAGCTTATACATTAGATGTTTTGAAATATCTGATGCGTATCAAGTGATGTCTATTAAGTGTTTTGTAGTAGTGTTGGCTAGTTGACAAGACCTGCATCTCTTGAGGGCATCTTGCACATCACTGAGCATCTTAGGCCAGTAGAACTAATCTTGCAATATGTCATAGGTCTTCTGCACCCCAAAGTGACCAGCAAGGCCATTGGAGTGAACCTCTTTGACCAGTAGTCCCCTATAAGGTCCCTTTGGCACACACAGTTTGTTCCCATAGAATAAGTATCCTTCTTGAGCTGTGTATTTGCTCCCTTTCTTGACTTGCCCTTCTTGATGTACCTCCCATTCATGCTTGAAGTCTGGGTCTTCTTGATAGAGCTCTTTCATAAATTCAAACCCCAACACCCTTTGCTCCATGAAGGTCAACATTACAGACCTTCTAGACAATGCATCAGCTACAACATTGTTCTTACCCTCTATATACTTGCTGGAGAATGAGAAGGATTGCAAGAACTCTACCCATTTGGCATGCCTGGGGTTGAGTTTGTGTTGTCCATTGATGTATTTGAGAGCCTCATGATCAGAATGAAGCACAAAAGGCTTAGGCTTCAAGTAGTGTCCCCAATGATTCAATGCCCTCACAATGGCATAGAATTCCTTGTCATATGTGGAATAGTTAAGCTTGGCCCCATTTAGCTTCTCACTAAAGTATGCCACAGGTTTCTTTTCTTGAGTAAGCACAGCTCCTATGCCAAGACCACTGGCATCACACTCTACCTCAAAGAGTTTGTTAAAATCTGGTAGAACCAATATTGGAGATTTACACAATAGCTCTTTGATCAGATTGAAGGACCTTTCAGCCTTCTCATTCCACTTGAACTCTCCCTTCTTCATGCACTCAGTAATAGGGGCCATGATTGAACTAAACCCTTGTATGAACCTCCTATAGAAAGATGCCAACCCATGGAAACTTCTAACATCAGTAACAGTTTGGGGAATGGGCCATTCCTTGATTGCTTGCACCTTCTCAGGATCAACTGCTACTCCTTTCTTAGAGATGATGAACCCAAGGAAGTAAACCTCAGGCTGCATGAAGGTGCACTTCTCTAGCTTGCCATACAACTTGTTCTCTCTTAGGACCTCAAACAACAACTTCAGATGTTGCAAATGTTCTCCCTTAGTTGAACTGTAAATAAGAATGTCATCAAAGTAAACCACTACACATTTGCCTAAGTAAGGCCTTAGGACTTCTGTCATCAACCTCATGAAGGTGCTAGGGGCATTAGACAACCCAAAAGGCATCACCAACCATTCATAGAGCCCATGTTTAGTCTTGAAAGCTGTCTTCCATTCATCCCCTGCTCTTATCCTCACTTGGTGGTAGCCCTGCCTCAGATCAATCTTAGTGAACACTTGAGCCCCACTTAGCTCATCCAGAATATCATTAAGTCTAGGTATGGGAAACCTATACTTGATGGTAATGTTGTTGATGGCCCTACTGTCAATGCACATACGCCAAGTCCCATCCTTTTTGGGCACAAGCAAGGCTGGTACAGCACAAGGACTGAGGGACTCTCTGACATAGCCCTTGTTGAGTAGTTCACCTACTTGAAGTTGGAGCTCTTGTGTAGCCTTAGGGTCACTCCTGTAAGCTGGCTTGTTGGGTAAGATAGCTCCAGGCACTAGGTCAATGTGGTGCTCTATTCCTCTAAGTGGTGGCAGTCCACTAGGAAGCTCAGTAGGGAAGACATCACCATAACTTTCTAGGATAGATTTGACCTCTTCAGGGATATCAATGATACTCATCCCAGTCTCCTTGGCAAGCAATATGTATACAGGTTGTAGCTCACTTAGCTCTTGTGCTATTTCTGATTCACTTATCAACATGACTTCTTTGGAAGCCTCACTCATGGGGTTTGGGTTGATCTTTAAAGCAGGTGGTAAAGGTGCTAGGGTGATCTTCTTCTTCCCATACTTAAAGGTGTAGGTGTTGTCCCTCCCATGGTGTATGGCATCCCTATCAAACTCCCATGGTCTCCCAAGCAGAAGGTGACATGCATCCATAGGTAGAACATCACAAAGACTCTCATCCACATACCCTTTACCAATTGAGAAAGGTATAACACATTGTTTATCCACCTTGATCTCAGCCCCTTTGTTTAGCCATCTGAGTTTGTAAGGTAGGGGGTGGTCTTTGGTGGGTAGAGCTAGCTTGTCTATCAGTGTTTTGGAGGCCACATTAGTGCAGCTTCCCCCATCAATAATGAGGTTACATACTCTACCCTTGATGGTACATCTGGTCCTAAAGATCTGGTGTCTTTGGTCCTCTTCCAAAGGTTGTGGTTGAGTATGCATTACTCTCCATGTTACCAAACTTAAACCTGCATCAGGCTCTATCAACTCCTCACTAGCCTCTACCTCAGGCTCTTCCATCTCTTCATCACAGACCAACACTTCATCATCTCCCCAATGGATTACTTCTAGGGTACTCAGAGCCCTTTTAGATGGACATTCTCTAGCAAAATGTCCATACCCTTGACATTGAAAGCACTTTTTGAGAGGGGTAGTCTTCCTTTGGCCTGCCTCAACAGCCTTGCCTTTATCAAGGTTGAAAGGGGTCTTAACAGGAACCACAGGTTCTCCTATCTTGACTCCTACAAAAGGCTTGAAGGTGGGGGTTCTGGAAGGTGTCTTAGAAGCACTGGCCTTTCCTTTTCCCAATTTTTCTACCCTCAAAGACAAGTTGACAGCTTCCTCAAAGGAGTATATGTTTTGTAGCCTGACTTTACTAGCTATCCTTTCATCCAACCCCTCTAAGAACCTTGCTATCTTTTGTTCAGATTTCTCAACAACCTCACATTGCAAAGTGAGTTGTTCAAAGTCTCTTAGGTAGGACTCTAAAGGTCTTTGGTCTTGCTTTAGGTGAGTAAGCTTAATGAACATGTCTTGAGTGTAGTCCCTAGAGACAAACTTAGCTCTCATTTTCTTTTTCAGTTTGAGCCATGACTTTACAGGTTCTTTCCCTTCCCTAACCCTCAAGGTTTTCATGTTTTCATACCACAGTGAGGCATAGCCTTTTAGTTTCATGATAGCAACCTTAAAAGCCTTTCTATCAGTGTATCCTTTAAACTCAAAGACTCTTTCTACAGACCTTAGCCAATCTAAGAAATCATCAGGGTTCAAGCTACCTAGAAAGTCAGGAATCTCTACCTTGATATCTTTGTCTTGGTGTCTAAGAAGACTGTGATCTGAGCCATCTGAATCTGACATTTCAAACTGATCTACAGGTTGTCTCCTCCTTCCTCCACCTTGTGGGAAAGGTGCTCCTCTTCCTCGACCTCTGCCTCCCCTTGTATCATTGTTCTGTTGGCCCTCAAGGAGTTCATTGACAGATCTAGAGACCTCCATTACAGTTCTGACAAGACCTTGAACTGTGTTTTCAAGACCTGTGATTCTCTCTTCACTCATGGTTGTATTTTGTGTTTTTAATGTAGTTAGGTAGATGAACTCACAAACCAAAGCTCTGATAACCAATTTGCACTGAAACTATTCAGAAAAGACAACTAAACAATGACAAATTGAACTAAGGTTAAGACACTTGCAATTACACTGAAACTATTCAGAAAAGACAACTAAACAATGATAAATTGAACCTTGGGGTGCTCCCGTTCTTTTTGTGAAGAAGAAGGATGGTTCTATGAGGTTGTGTATTGATTATCGTGAATTGAATCGGATTACAATCAAGAATAGGTATCCTTTACAGAGAATTGAAGATTTGTTTGATCAATTAAAGGGTGCTTCTACTTTTTCAAAGATCGATTTGAGATCCGGTTATCATCAAATTCCGGTTAGAGACGTTGATATTCCAAAGACCGCTTTCAGTACAAGGTTTGTCCATTATGAGTTCAAGGTAATGCCTTTTGGATTGACGAATGCTCCCGCTATCTTTATGGATCAGATGAACCGCACATTTAGTGAGTATCTTGACAAGTGTGTGGTGGTATTTATTGATGATATTCTTATTTTCTCGAAGTCCGAAGAAGAGCATGCTATTCACTTGAGGATTATTTTGGGTGTTCTACGTCGTCAGAAGTGGTATGCTAAGTTCTCTAAGTGTGAATTTTGGTTACTTAAAGTGTCCTTTCTTGGGCATGTGATTTAAAAAGAAGGTGTAATGGTGGATCCTTCGAAGATTGAGGCCGTTTTTGATTCGAAGAGTCAGACTGATATCAGAGAGATTCGAAGTTTCCTTGGTTTAGCTGGTTATTACCAAAGATTTGTCAAGGATTTCTCTAAGCTTGCTAGACCTATGACTCAGTTGTTGAAGAAGGAAACCAAATTCCTATGGAATGAAGCTTGTGAAGCAGCGTTTCAAGAGTTAAAGAAGAGGTTAACTACCGCCCCGGTATTGACTTTGCATGAAGATGGTGTAGACTTTGATGTCTACTGTGATGCTTCCAAGATGGGATTAGGTTGTGTTCTTATGCAAAATCGGAAGGTGGTGACTTATGCTTCAAGGCAGTTGAGAGTTCATGAAGTGAACTATCCTACTCATGATCTGGAACTGGCCGATGTTGTTCATGCTTTGAAAGTGTGGAGACATTATTTAATTGAAGTTCATTGTCGTATCTTCACCGATCACAAGAGTTTGAAGTACATATTTACTCAAAAAGAGTTGAATATGAGGCAAAGAAGATGGTTGGAATTGGTGAACGATTATGATTTTGAGTTATTATATCATGAAGGGAAGGCAAATGTTGTTGTAGATGCTCTTAGTAGGAAAGCTTCTTATGCTTTGAATGCTTTGCATGTATTACCTGTTGATCTTTGTACCGAGTTTCGAAGGTTGAGTTTGGAATTTGTAGAGCGTGTATTTGTTCATGTTGGTGCTATGATTGCCGAGCCTGTGTTTCTCCGTGAAATCCGCGAAAGCCAAGTTGATGATCTTACCTACAAGTCTATCAAGCCAAAGATTCTTGAAGGTAAAGGTAAAGATTTCAAGTTTGATAATGAAGGTGTTCTTCGTTTCCATGGTCGTTTATTTGTTCCTAATGCTCTTAATTTGAGGAAGCGAGTTCTTGATGAAGCTCACCTTTCCCCTTATTCTATTCACCCCGGAGGTGATAAGATGTACAAGGATTTGAAGCTACAATTTTGGGCCGAACTTGAGGGTGATGTTGTTTCATATGTTGGAAGATGTCTTACTTGCCAACAAGTGAAGATTGAACACAAGAGGCCCGGTGGATTGCTACAACCGTTGGATATTCCGCTATGGAAGTGGGAATCTATTTCTATGGATTTTGTTATGGCCTTGCCGAGAACCATTGGAGGTAAAGATGCCGTTTGGGTTGTTGTTGATCGATTGACCAAGTGTGCTAGATTTATTCCGATCAAAGAAACTTGGAGTTTGGACCGATAAGCAAAAGTCTATGTGGATGAAATTGTTAGATATCATGGTGTTCCTATGGAGATTATATCCGACCGAGATCCGAGGTTTTGTTCGAGATTTTGGAAGGCTTTGCAAGAGGCCATGGGTAGTAAGTTGTTGATGAGTACTGCATTTCATGCCGCTACGGATGGTCAGACTGAGAGGACTATTCAGACTTTAGAAGACTTGCTTAGGGCTTGTGCTCTTGACTTTCAGTCTAGTTGGGAAAAGTGTCTACCGTTGGTGGAGTTTTCTTACAACAACAGTTATCATGCATCGATTAAGATGGCTCCTTATGAAGCTCTTTATGGAAGGAAATGTCGGAGTCCTATATGTTGGAATCAATTGAGTGAGAATCGTGACTTAGGCCCCGATGTTCTTGTTGAGACCATTGATAATGTGAAGGTCATTCGAGATAGAAGGAAAGCCGCTCAAGACCGTCAAAAGTCTTGTGCCGATATCCGAAGAAGGCCTTTAGAATTCGAGGTGGGAGATAAAGTGTTCTTGAAGGTATCTCCAATGAAGGGTGTTAAAAGGTTTGGTGTTAAGGGTAAATTGAGCCCGAAATACATTGGACCCTTTGATATTGTGAAGAGGATTGGTGTCGTTGCTTATAAGTTGGATTTGCCCCCGAATTTGGCTAAGGTTCATGATGTTTTTCATGTTTCTCAATTGAGAAAGTATGTTAGTGATCCAAGCCATGTCTTTCAAAGGGAATAGCCCGAGCTTGAACCGAATTTGTCCTTTGAAGAGAAGCCGATCCGCATTCTAGATCGTAAGGATAGGAAGCTGAGAAGTAAAGTAGTTACTTTAGTGAAAATCTTGTGGAGAAGTGCTAATGTCGAAGAAGAGACTTGGGAAACCGAAGCTTCTATGCGTAGTAAATATCCGAGTCTTTTCGAGTAAGGTATATTTTCTTTCCCTCAAGTTTCGAGGGCGAAACTTTTTAAAAGGTGGGGTGATTGTAACACCCGGAAATGTACCCTATTTTTCTAGAAGAAATATTTTACGAAATCTTTTCAGTAATTTTAAGTTTTAATTTAGAATTTATTATTCCGAGTCAAATTTAGAATTTCCGAGTTCGTATTTGGAATTTCCGCGATATTCCATGAGAATCCCGTCTTAAGGCGAGTTTGACTTTTGTTTGACTTTTGCCTTACACAACTCATACTCCCTCCCTTAACCTAATATTCATTCTACACAATCACAAATACATTTCTTCTTCCTTAAGCAATCAAAACCTTGCCTCCCTCTTTGCTTTCGATCATAGAATTCTCATAGCTCCTTCGTTCTTTGATAGAATTCGCGTAAGTTCGTCTCATTCTTCTCCCCTTACCTTCCTCTATCCGTATTGATATTAAAATCATCGTCTTTCTCGCTTTTCAATCTTTCTGTCTTTCTCAAGATGAATTTCATTCATCTTTTATGATCTATTTGTAGGTGGTGACCTCCGAGATCCCGACAAAGACTATTACCTTATTGAAGAGGAACTTGACGATTAGTAGAGACGCTTAAAGGTAACGGTGAAGGGTTACTCGGTATCATTTACGTGTTTTACATGCTTTATATGCTAGGAATCGTATTTAGAATACGATTAGAAGCTTAGGAATCATTTAATGATTAATGAATGTTGTTATATGATGAATGTTGATGATGTATATTGATTGTTGATGATTATTTGAAGTATATATGAGAATTGAAATGAATTGGTTAAGTGAAAGAGGGTCTCGGGTGAACTGGTGTTCCCCGCCGGTCGACCGGCTGCCGGTCTGCCAACCGGCTGGGAACACATCAGTAACAATCTTGAAATTTTGGGAATTTTTGTATAGGGGAGTTCTGAGCCGGTCGACCGGCCGCCGGTCCACCGACCGGCCTGGACCACTTTTCTCTGTTTTCTATAATTTTTGGTTTTTGCCTGTGTTCTGAGCCGGCCCACCGGCCACCGGTCCAATGCCCGGCCTCGAACACGGCTGTGTTGTTTTCCTTTAACTTCTAAAACTCGTAATTTATAATAGTTCGCATGATCCGTTTATCGTATAATTTTACGTAGTGACTTATAATATTCATGTTTTGGATATATGATATCTTATTCGCTTGTATCACATGTTTCGTGACGGTTTTCGATATGTCCCACTTTGAGTCGTTTTTACAAATGTTACGGTTTGAGCACTATTTTGTTTTGTGCTTTGTACTCTCATTTCCTTGGCTACCTTCTCGTTCGTAAGACTGGAATGTCGGAACGGAGAGGTATCCTACTGCTTAATTGCATGTGTAATGGGCATACGACGACGTTGTTGGGAGTTGAACGCATTACGTTGATCGACCCGACCGTCAAATGTTGTGTACTTGCGAGGTGGTGTTATTTGCATGTAGCGTACCGCTTGTTATGAGGCTTGAGCTCTTTTCCGCCTCTTTCGTGAATTGATCTACCGAATTTGGGGTACTCAGCATATATATTGTAAGACCGAGTCTTGGATGCGAAATGTCATCGCATGTCGAATCGGAAAACGTTTATTCCGAGAATCTAGCCAGGTTTAGACTAGGACCGTATTATTATCGTCGTGCTACCAGGAGGAAATTAGTCTACATATACGAAATGTCATCGTGTATGAGTTCAGGGAAATGCTTATCCCGTGGATGCCTGTTAATCATACTTGCCATGTACACGATGCTAGTGCGGTTCATTTACCGTGAGAGTTGTCGTCTTGTGTCGTTCTTGAATGCGTGATTTCATGATATTGTTCATGGTCATTACATGATTGGGCACTGTCAATGTCTTGGTTCGGGAATGGATGATAATATGTTGGATATTTTGTGATCATCGTCGCATGACTTGACTTGGTTTATCTGTCGAGTCTCAATCTTATCAAACTTATACCGCTAACGGTGAGATGCAAGCCCTAGTGAGCGTATTCGGTTGCCTAAGAGTGTCTTCCCCGAGTCTTTGAATAACATGATGGATTCGGATTTGTATTCCATATGCTCTTATCATTATTTATCGAATTGCCTATCTATCCTTATCGTATCTCACATGTATATCTATATATGCATGATTTACTTTTGTATTTCCTTCTATGCACGTTTAATGTGATATGGCTGGGAGAACCCGGAGTTACTCCCCACTGACTGTGGCGTTCATGTTTTTCATGGATGAACAGGTTGCTTGCTTGGATGACTTTTTGGATATGATATTTTGGGGTTCAGGTGTGAGCTAGCGGGAGTTGTCCCTGGAAGTTTTCACCTCTAGACGATATTAGCTAGTTTTGCTAAACACTTGTTCTTTCTAACATTTTAAGAGACCCCGTCTCTTTGTTGTATTTCCGTATTTAGTTTGTAATATTTTGACACACCTCGGTTATTATACTTGCATGTATAAAGTTTTTAAAACTACCTATTTCCACAATGTAATTCACATGGCTTGTTGAGTTTTATATTTCCGCATTCGCGAGGGTTTCACAGTTGTTACAGAGCTTTATCGCTCCCGACGCACACACGTGAACCCTAACTTAAACTACTTGACCTTGAAATAATAAATGAGAGATTGGGTAGAAGTAAGGACTTTACTTGGTAGTCTATTTGTTTATGCTAATTGATAGGAGTAACTTAATTTGTTTTTGTTTCTTATGAAGATGGTTAGACCACGATTAGCTGAGAATGTTATGATGGAAGCTCTTGCTCAGGTGCTGAAAAATCAGCAAGATGCCGCTCTAGCTAATGCCAACCAAGTTCCCCCTAGAAGGGAAGATAACCATCAAGGTGGCTATGCTTGGGTAGCTGGACAGATAGCGAGAAGTAAGATCGTACCATATGGTGGAGAACCAGATCCGACGGAGTTATCCGATTGGTTCCGTGAGATGGAGAAACAATTCGATCTATACCAAGTCCGAGAAGAGGACAAAGTTAGGATCGTAAAGCACTTTCTGTTGAGGGAAGCCGACAACTGGTGGGCTATCACAAGTGCCACTGCCGTTCTTGAAGAGGACTTTAACTGGGCTTGCTTTAAAGCTCTTGTGGAGGGTAGATTTTATCCTAAAGAGCTTAAACAGCAAAGACTTAAAGAGTTCATTGACTTTAAACAAGGTAACTTATCCGCTCAAGAGTTTACTACGGAGTTTAATAAGCTCGCTCATTTTGCGCCGAGGCTTATCCGTGATGACGAAGATGGAGCTTTCTATTATCGTAACAATTTAAATGTCGTTCTTCAAAGTAAAGTGAGAAGGGGTACCGCATCCTTTGGAGATCTTTATGATGATGCTTTGTGGGCCGAGAACTCAATGAAGTCTATTAGAGATGAAGCTTCAATGAATAATCCCTCTCCTTCTTATGCTCCTAGGCCAAATGCTTTTGGAAAGAGACCGTTTATTCCGTCTCCTTCTAATTCTTATGCTAGCAAGAGGAGATTCAATCCTCCTTCCAATGCTTATTCAAGGAATCCTACTCCTTTTATTCCTAGAGCTACTTCAAATGTGGCTCATAGGCCTTATGCTCCTCAAGCTCAAGCTCAAGGTCGTCAATGTAATCGTTGTAGACAGCCACACCACCCTGGTGTGTCTTGTTCTAACCGACCGTACATTTGCTACTTTTGTCAAAAGGGTGGTCATCGTTATGAGGATTGCCTCGACCGAAAGTTGCCCCCTCCTCCTAAACCTAAGGGTTCAGTCTTTGTCATGAGCCGCGCTGAGGCCGATGCTCATCCCGAGATTATTACGGGTATGTTTTCAATCTTAGAGCAACCGTGTCTTATTTTATTTGATACTGGTGCTTCAATGTCTTTTGTGTCATCAACCTATGCTAGTAAATTTTCGATCAAGCCTACATCTAGTGAGGATACTCCCATATCCTTACCATCCGGAGATATTATCTCTTGTTCTACTCTTTATCCAAATGTACCTATATCTATTTCGGGTTCTATCTTTCCCGCAAATCTCCTTAAGTTTCCTCTAGGAGAGTTTGATATTATTTTAGGTATAGATTGGTTAGCTATGTATCATGCTAGTTCGAGTGTCGTGATCAAAAGATTTTCTTAAAGAGTCCTTTAGGTGTTAGAATAACCTATAAGGGATCTCATCCCCGTAAAGGTGTGTCTTTAATTTCCGCTTTGAAGTTGGTAAGTATGGTTAGAAAAGGTTACAAGCATTCTTGTGTGTTGTGACTTCTTCAAATACCTCTTTGCCAAGTATTGAAGATGTGCCTATTGTTCGATAATTCATTGATGTATTCCCCGAAGATTTGCCCGGATTCCTCCTGAGCGAGATGTTGAATTCTCTATTGATCTTGTTCCTGATTCTGGTCCTATTGCCAAAGCTCCTTATCGTATGGCTCCCTCTGAATTGAAAGAGTTAAGGAAGCAGTTGGATGATATGATTGAAAAGGGCTTTATTCGACCAAGTGCCTCGCCTTGGGGTGCTCCCGTTCTTTTTGTGAAGAAGAAGGATGGTTCTATGAGGTTGTGTATTGATTATCGTGAATTGAATCGGATTACAATCAAGAATAGGTATCCTTTACCGAGAATTGAAGATTTGTTTCATCAATTAAAGGGTGCTTCTACTTTTTCAAAGATCGATTTGAGATCCGGTTATCATCAAATTCCGGTTAGAGACGTTGATATTCCAAAGACCGCTTTCAGTACGAGGTATGGCCATTATGAGTTCAAGGTAATGCCTTTTGGATTGACGAATGCTCCCGCTATCTTTATGGATCAGATGAACCGCACATTTAGTGAGTATCTTGACAAGTGTGTGGTGGTATTTATTGATGATATTCTTATTTTCTCTAAGTCCGAAGAAGAGCATGCTATTCACTTGAGGATTATTTTGGGTGTTCTACGTCGTCAGAAGTGGTATGCTAAGTTCTCTAAGTGTGAATTTTGGTTACCTAAAGTGTCCTTTCTTGGGCATGTGATTTCAAAAGAAGGTGTAATGGTGGATCCTTCGAAGATTGAGGCCGTTGTTGATTGGAAGAGTCCGACTGATATCAGAGAAATTCGAAGTTTCCTTGGTTTAGCTGGTTATTACCGAAGATTTGTCAAGGATTTCTCTAAGCTTGCTAGACCTATGACTCAGTTGTTGAAGAAGGAAACCAAATTCCTATGGAATGAAGCTTGTGAAGCAGCGTTTCAAGAGTTAAAGAAGAGGTTAACTACCGCCCCGGTATTGACTTTGCCTGAAGATGGTGTAGACTTTGATGTCTACTGTGATGCTTCCAAGATGGGATTAGGTTGTGTTCTTATGCAAAATCGGAAGGTGGTGGCTTATGCTTCAAGGCAGTTGAGAGTTCATGAAGTGAACTATCCTACTCATGATCTGGAATTGGCCGCTGTTGTTCATGCTTTGAAAGTGTGGAGACATTATTTGATTGGAGTTCATTGTCGTATCTTCACCGATCACAAGAGTTTGAAGTACATATTTACTCAAAAAGAGTTGAATATGAGGCAAAGAAGATGGTTGGAATTGGTGAACGATTATGATGTTGAGTTATTGTATCATGAAGGGAAGGCAAATGTTGTTGCAGATGCTCTTAGTAGGAAAGCTTCTCATGCTTTGAAAGGCTTTCATGTTATACCTTTTGATCTTTTTACGATTTCGAAGGTTGAGTTTGAATTTGTAGAGCGTGGGGTTTTGGGTTCATGTGGTTGCTTTATTGCGAGCCGGGTTTCTCGTGAAATCGAGAAAGCCAAGTTGATGATCTTACCTACAAGTCTATTCAAGCCAAAATTCTTGAAGGTAAAGGTAAAGATTTCAAGTTTGATGATGAAGGTGTTCTTCGTTTCCATGGTCGTTTATTTGTTCCTAATGCTCTTAATTTGAGGAAGCGAGTTCTTGAGGAAGCTCACCTTTCCCCTTATTCTATTCACCCCGGAGGTGATAAGATGTACAAGGATTTGAAGCTACAATTTTGGTGGCCGAACTTGAAGGGTGATGTTGGTTCTTATGTTGGAAGATGTCTTACTTGCCAACAAGTGAAGATTGAACACAAGAGGCCCGGTGGATTGCTACAGCCGTTGGATATTCCGCTATGGAAGTGGGAATCTATATTTATGGATTTTGTTATGGCCTTGCCGAGAACCGTTGGAGGTAAAGATGTCGTTTGGGTTGTTGTTGATCGATTAACCAAGTGTGCTAGATTTATTCCGATCAAAGAAACATGGAGTTTGGACCGATTAGCAAAAGCCTATGTGGATGAAATTGTTAGATATCATGGTGTTCCTATGGAGATTATATCCGACCGAGATCCGAGGTTTTGTTCGAGATTTTGGAAGGCTTTGCAAGAGGCCATGGGTAGTAAGTTGTTGATGAGTACTACATTTCATGCTGCTACGGATGGTTAGACTGAGAGGACTATTCAGACTTTAGAAGACTTGCTTAGGGCTTGTGCTCTTGACTTTCAGTCTAGTTGGGAAAAGAGTCTACCGTTGGTGGAGTTTTCATACAACAACAGTTATCATGCATCGATTAAGATGGCTTCTTATGAAGCTCTTTATGGAAGGAAATGTCGGAGTCCTATATGTTGGAATCAATTGAGTGACAATCGTGACTTAGGCCCCGATGTTCTTGTTGAGACCATTGATAATGTGAAGGTCATTCGAGATAGAATGAAAGCCGCTCAAGACCGTCAAAAGTCTTATGCCGATATCCGAAGAAGGCCTTTAGAATTCGAGGTGGGAGATAAAGTGTTCTTGAAGGTATCTCCAATGAAGGGTGTTAAAAGGTTTGGTGTTAAGGGTAAATTGAGCCCGAAATACATTGGACCCTGTGATATTGTGAAGAGGATTGGTGCCGTTGCTTATAAGTTGGATTTGCCCCCGAATTTGGCTAAGGTTCATGATGTTTTTTATGTTTTTTCAATTGAGAAAGTATGTTAGTGATCCAAGCCATGTCTTTCAAAGGGAATTGCCCGAGCTTGAACCGAATTTGTCCTTTGAAGAGAAGTCGATCCGCATTCTAGATCGTAAGGATAGGAAGCTGAGAAGTAAAGCAGTTCCTTTAGTGAAAATCTTGTGGAGAAGTGCTAATGTCGAAGAAGAGACTTGGGAAACCGAAGCTTCTATGCGTAGTAAATATCCGAGTCTTTTCGAGTAAGGTATATTTTCTTTCCCTCAAGTTTCGAGGGCGAAACTTTTTAAAAGGTGGGGTGATTGTAACACCCGGAAATGTACCCTATTTTTCTAGAAGAAATATTTTACGAAATCTTTTCAGTAATTTTAAGTTTTAATTTAGAATTTATTATTCCGAGTCAAATTTAGAATTTCCGAGTTCGTATTTGGAATTTCCGCGAGATTCCATGAGAATCCCGTCTTAAGGCGAGTTTGACTTTTGTTTGACTTTTGCCTTACACAACTCATACTCCCTCCCTTAACCTAATATTCATTCTACACAATCACAAATACATTTTTTCTTCCTTAAGCAATCAAAACCTTGCGTCCCTCTTTGCTTTCGATCTTAGAATTCTCATAGCTCCTTCGTTCTTTGATAGAATTCACGTAAGTTTGCCTCATTCTTCTCCCCTTACCTTCCTCTATCCGTATTGATATTAAAATCATCGTCTTTCTCGCTTTTCAATCTTTCCGTCTTTCTCAAGATGAATTCCATTCATCTTTTATGATCTATTTGTAGGTGGTGACCTCCAAGATCCCGACAAAGACTATTACCTTCTTGAAGAGGAGCTTGACGATTGGTAGAGACGCTTAAAGGTAACGGTGAAGGGTTACTCGGTATCATTTACGTGTTTTACATGCTTTATATGCTAGGAATCGTATTTAGAATACGATTAGAAGCTTAGGAATCATGTTATGATTAATGAATGTTGTTATATGATGAATGTTGATGATGTATATTGATTGTTGATGATTATTTGAAGTATATATGAGAATTGAAATGAATTGGTTAAGTGAAAGAGGCTCTCGGGTGAACTTGTGTTCCCTGCCGGTCGACCGGCCGCCGGTCTGCCAACCGGCTGGGAACACATCAGTAACAATCTTGAAATTTTGGGAATTTTTGTATAGGGGAGTTCTAAGCCGCTCGACCGGCCGCCGGTCCACCAACCGGCCTGGACCACTTTTCTCTGTTTTCTATAATTTTTGGTTTTTGCCTGTGTTCTGAGCCGGCCCACCGGCCACTGGTCCAATGCCTGGCCTGGAACACGGCTGTGTTGTTTTCCTTTAACTTCTAAAACTCGTAATTTATAATAGTTCGCATGATCCGTTTATCGTATAATTTTACGTAGTGACTTATAATATTCATGTTTTGGATATATGATATCTTATTCGCTTGTATCACATGTGTTTCGTGACGGTTTTTGATAGGTCCCAGTTGAGTCGGTTTTTTACAAATGTTACGGTTGAGCACTTATTTTGTTTTTTTGTTTTGTAATATCATTCCTTGGCTACATTCACGTTCGTAGGTGGAATGTCGGAACGGAGAGGTATCTAGCTTAATTGCATGGTAGTGGGCATACGACGCGTTGTTGGGAGTTGAAAGCATTACGTTGACGACACGGCCGTCAAATGTTGTGTACTTGCGAAGGGGTGGTCTATGCGCATATAACGTACCGCTTGTTATGAAGGCTTGAGCTCTTTCGCCCTCTTTCGTGAATTGATCTACCGAAATTTGGGGTACTCGGCATTATATATTGTAAGCCGAGTCTTGGATGCGAATGTATCGCATGTCGAATCGGAAAACGTTTTTATTCCGCGAATCGGCAGGTTAAGGACTTAGGACCTGTATTATCCGTGTGCTACCAAGGGAAATTCGTTAGATATACGGGAAAGAATTTCCTCGTGTATGAGTTTAGGGAACATGGTTATCCTCGTGGTGCCTGTTAATCATATTGCCATGTACACGATGCTAGTGCGTTTCATTTACCAGTGAGAGTTTGTCGTCTGTGTTTGTTCTTGAGGTGATTCATGATATTGTTCATGGTCATTGCATGTTGGCCACGTCAAGGTCTTGGTAATAATGGATGATAATAGTTGGAGATTTGTGATCGTCGCATGACTTGACTGGGTTGTCTGTCGAGTATCAATCTTCAACTTAATACCGCACGGTGAGATGCAAGCCCTAGTGAGCGTATTCGGTTGCCTAAGAGTTGCTTTCCGAAAGTCTTTGAAATAACATGATGGGTTTCGGATTTGATTTCATATGCTCTTATCATTATATATATCGAATTGCGTATCTATCCTTATCGTATCTAACATGGATATCTATATATGCATGATTTTACTTTGTATTTCCTTATATGTACGTGTAATGTGATATGGCTGGGAGAACCCGGAGTTACTCCCCACTGACTGTGGCATTCATGTTTTTCATGGATGAACAGGTTGCTTGTAATGGATGACTTTTTGGATACGATATTTTGGGGTTCGGGTGTGAGCTAGCGGGCGTTTGTCCCTGGAAGTTTTCACCTCTAGACGATATTAGCTAGTTTTGCTAAACACTTGTTCTTTGCTAACATTTTAAGAGACCCCGTCTCTTTGTTGTATTTCCGTATTTAGTTTGTAATATTTGACACTCCTCGTTTTATTTAACTTGCATGTATAAAAGTTTTTAAAACTACCTATTTCCGCAATGTAATTCACATGCTTGTTTGTTTTATATTTCCGCATTCGCGAGGGTTGTCACACTCGGTCAAACATAGAAGTCGAGTACCCCAAATTCGGTCAACCTTCACGAAAGAGGCAGAAAGAGCACAAGCATCATAAATAAGCGGTACGCTACATGCAATGACACCACCTCACAAGTATAAGACATTTGACGGCCGGGTCGATCAACGCAAAGCGTTCGCCTCCCAACAACGTCGTTATATGCCCACTAAAACATGCAATTAAGTATTAAGGATACATATCCTCGTTCCGACATTCCAGTCTTACGAGCGAGGAGGTAGCCCGTGAATGAGAGTTCAAAGCACATAACAATTTGTGCTCAAATCATAACATATGTAAAACCGACTCAAAGTGGGATATATCAAAAACCGTCACAAAACATGCGATATAAGCGAATGGATTATCATATATTCTAAACATGAATATTTAAACCTATTACGTTAATTTATACGATAAACGAACCATGCGAACTATTATAAATGAAAATATAAGAAAAGAATTAGAAGAAACATGGCAGCGTGTGCCAGCCGGTCAGGGTGACCGGCTGCCGGCTACCCGGCTGGCACCATAGTAACATTTGAAAATTATCCAAAATACAGCATGATCTAGCCGGTCAAGTGGACCGGCTGCCGGCTATCCGGTTGGCCATATGTCACTTTAGAAAAGAAGGAAGGAATGGGATGTGTCTCAGCCAGTCGGCCGGCTGAGACTTACTTAACACAAAAATTATTACGTAACACCAATAAAACATCAGCCAACTCCCAGCCGGTCAGCTGACCGGCGGCCGGTCGGCCAGCTGGACCACATGTACACGAAAATCATCAAACATCACTAAGAATCATCGATAATCATCAACACATATCAACTATCATCAACTAACGTTAACAATTGCCAACAAACAATAACCATCATCAACAAACACAATTTCTATGAATACTAATCCTATTCTAAATACGATTACTAACATCAATAACACATTAAAACACGTAATGATATCGAGTAATTTTTCACCGTTACCTTTACGCGTCTTCAATCGATTCCTAAGTCTTCCTCCACTAGGTAGTAATCCTTATCGGAGTCTTGAAGGTCTCCACTTATACAAATACGACAAAAGATGAATATAATTCACCTTTAAGAAAGACGGAAAAATTGAAAATGAGAAAGACGGTAATTTTATTACCACACAAGGTAGAGGACGATGAGAGCGGCAGATTAAGATGAAAATAAGGAGATTTGAGTGAGTAATGAAGGAGTAGTGAGGAGCTTGAGTTTGATTGAAAATGGTGTTAGGGTTTTGGTGGTTTGTATGAGGAAGAAGAGGTGAGTGAAGAGGATGAGTGGAAAATGAGGGAATTAGGTTATAAAGAGGGTGAGTGGAAAAATATGGAAAAAGCCCAAAAGCGGCTTAAGGCGTAACTCACACGGAATTTCGAGTAAAATCCAAATACGAACTCGTATTTGCTAAATTAGACACGGGAAACTAAGTTCTAGACTAAATCTAAAATTACGCTGAAAAGTATCCGTATAATATTTTTAAAATACAAATAGGGTACATTTACGGGTGTTACACATTTGGCTCAAGAACAAGCGTAGGAAGGAGTCATATTCTTGTTCCCTTTTCGCCCATTTACAATGTGAGGAAGTTTGTTTTCTTCTTATCTTTGTTATTATTGTTTGCATGCACTAGATCTTGAATAACTAATTAATAAGTTAATTAGTTCTCGTTAGAAATGTCTCATGAAGGGGTTAATGAACCTACAGATATTTCATCAAAGCTGTCTTACCCATTACTTTTTACCATATAATTCACTCACAAAGACACAAATTGCTCCCTATCAGTCCTTGAATATTGGCAAATTCAGAGTTTTAATGCCAAGTTACAATTAACAAAATCACTTAAACTTTTCAGACTTCCATCTGATTTTTCATAGAATAGGGAGACTTTTGATCCAAAGTGCAGTAGGTTACAGGTCTTAAAAATGGTTTGTAATTTGACAGAGTTGGATTGTAACAACCCGAAAAATACCCTATTTTTCTAGTGAAAATATTTTACGAATATTTTTCAGCCTGTTTAAGTTTTAAAGTGGAATTTATTGTTTCCAGTTGAATTTTGAAATTCCGAGTTCGTATTTGGAATTTCTGCGAGATTCCAAGGGAATCCCGTTTTTAAGTCAACTTTGACTTTCGTTGACTTTTTCCGACTCGCCTTGTAATTTGAAGACCGAAATTTTATTTAAAAAAATAATATTTTTAATTTATTTTTATTAAGATTTATTGGGATTTATGAAAATTTAATATAATTATTTTGAATTTATTTGGAATTAAAGAATAACTTTTACGGTTTTAACCCAAACGTCATTTAACTATTCCCGAGTCATCTAAAATCCCGAAACAAACCCGAAACCCGACTTTGGCATGAGTCACACGTCCATGTCATCTTTTTCCACTCACTTTAGATATTTTCATTCTTTCGATTAAACTAATAGAAATATCTAAGATATTTGTTACTTTATCGATCCGTCAACTTAAACTCCGCAAATCGCTTCAAAAACAGACCCGATTCTTCTACTACCTCACGGCTCTCCTCTCCTCTCTTAAGCTAGATATTTTCCTTTCTTTTGATTACAATAACATAAATCTAATTAATATCTAGATATTTCATTAAACAATTATAAAAACCCGAGTCAATTCCGTAACAACAATTTCAAAACCCGACTCCATATTTCTTCTATATGTACACGGCTCACACCCATCCACTTACTCACTAACAACCTTTCAATTTTACAATAAAGCAACTTAAGATCAAATTGATACTTTCTTTAATCGTTCTTCATCGTTCTTCGTCGTTCTTCATCGTTCTTCGTCGTTCTTGAGCAAAATCGTCATAAAACCTTCATTTCTTATTCAAATCCGTCCTAACTTATATTTCTAGAATCTCCTCTTCGCTCTCCATCTTCAAGTACGGTTTATTTTCAATTCCGACAAAATCGTTTTCAACATTTTAATTATGGAAAATCAAGTTTTAATTCTAATAATATTATTCTTGTCATTTCTTATAGGAGAAGATTTTGAAGACGAGTTTGGTGACTCGTATATTTTAGGAGAAGACTAGTAGACGGGTTTCTTATTTCTTAGTTCTTATATTTTGGTGCTACTTGATTTTGCTAGCTAAGGTAACGATTCCGAGTTACTCGACGAATTAATGTTACATATCTTTTGTTTTAGTTTATATTATTGTTACTTATGATTTTTAAGTAGTAACATGATAAGTAGTTATTTTTATTATGTTGTATGAATAATTAGCATGATTAGTGTTCTTGACATATTGGAATGATTTGTTCATAATCATGATTTTTGTATGATGATGGTTGAATTGAATGTTTAAAAATGGTTGTTGTTAATAAAAATCATGTTAGAAATAATTGGAAATGGTGTTGGTTTGGCCGTGAGATTGGGCCGTGTATGGTGGCCTGAAAACCAGCCCAAACCAGGCCGGTTCAGGCCGGTCCAGGCCGGTCTGGATGAGTCCATGGTTGGTCCTTGGGAGTTGTGTCGATACTTGATTGTTTTGTTGATGTTTTGACGGGTTTTAAATATGTTAAGCACGCGGGAAATATTAAGAAACGGTTCTTAGAAATGATAAACAAAACCGGTCCAAAAATGAACCGTGGGTCCCCTTGGACTTGTGACGGTTTTTGAGTATTGTTATTTTATCGTGTTTTGTAATATTTAGCAAGTGGGAAATTTTAATAAGTAAATTATTTAATTAAAAGCTTTTCATTATATTATTATTTCTCACATGTTAGACATTATAATACGAGATTGTAGTTTAATTTTATATCCTTAAGTCAAGCGGGTTTTCGTATGAAGTAATAATTCCCATGTTAGGAATTGATTGAAATAGCATGAAATGATGTGATATTCTTATGTTCAAGCCTCGATGGCTAAGACTCTGTTTCTAGCCGGTTTGACCAAACGGGTTTGGTCAAACTACGATCTAGTCAGCCCCGTTTTGACTGATGACCCGTCGCGGGACTCGGGTCGGGGATTTGTCTTCAGGGAAGGTTTTATTTAATGAATGAATGAATGAGCCTTAATAGATATGAGGCGATATTGATATTTGAATATGATTTATATGAAAATTAGTCA
>JAIUZE010039316.1:0-13532 GCA_022085475.1 Heliosperma pusillum | reverse complement strand
ATTATGATCACTCTCCTTGTGTAGTTGAGGAGGGAGGAGTCTATCCTAGTAAGAAGAAGCCTTTCAAATTTTTTTAACATGTGGAGCAAGGTATATGTTTATCAGGAGGTAGTGAGATTGGGTTAATCTAAACAGGTTGTGGGTTCCCCTATGTTTAGAGTGGTTTCTAGGCTAAAATTACTTAAACCGCTTCTTAAAGGTTTGAATAAGGACTTGTTCTCTGATATAGAAAGGAATGCTGTTGTGGCATGTGAAATGATGATGAATTGTCAGAAGAAACTTCAACAGGATCCTACTAATATTGATCTCATGGATAAGGAGCTCCAAACTAGGATCAGCTATAGAATGCTAGCTAAGGCAAAAAAGGATTTTCTTTGGCAAAAAGCTAAATGCCAATGGGCCAAGGATGGTGATACCAATACTGCTATGTTCCATAAGATTATCAAACAAAGGCAAATCCAGAATAAGGTGTTCAGAATTGAGGGTATAAATGGAGGTATTTATGATGAACCTGAGGACATTTAGAAGGCTTTTGAGGAATATTATCAATGTCTTTTGGGATCATGTGCTAATACTTTTGATTTATTCCCTAATATCATGAGAGAGGGACCTAGAGTACTGCAGGAGGACTGGGCTGGCCTATGTATTATTCCTTCCGTGGAGGAAATTAAGAGGATTGTTGACTCTATACCTGTGGAGAAGAGTCCTGGTCCTGATGGCTATACTGGCTGCTTTTTTAAGTCTAGCTGGGAGATCATTCAAGAGGACATAGGTTTGGCAGTCAGAGACTTCTTCAAATCAGGAAAGTTGCTTAAAAAGCTTAATGCTACTAATGTGGTGTTGATACCTAAAAAGGAGAATCATGTGAATGTTAAAGACTTCAGACCTATAGCTTGTTGTAACACTTTGTACAAAATCATTTCTAAACTGCTTTGTGATAGACTTTCTAAAGTTCTCCCTGGTATTATTAGTCGCTCCCAATCTGTCTTCATCAAGGGAGGAGTATCATGGGGAATATACTCATCAGTCAAGAATTGATTAGACTTTATAATTGGAAAAACTCTTCACCCAGGTGCATGATAAAGGTGGATCTCATAAAAGCTTATGACTCTATTGAGTGGATTTTTGTTATGAGAGTGCTTAAGAGTCTGAATTTTCCTAACCATTTTATTCAGTTGATACATTAATGTATTACTACTACTTTTTATTCTATTGTTTTAAATGGAATCTCCCATTGGTATTTCCAAGGGAAGAGAGGTCTGAGGCAAGGGGACCCCCTCTCCCCTTTACTTTTTACTCTGTGTATGGAGTACCTTAAGCTTAATCATCGTCTGATGTTTGCTGATGACTTGCTCATCTTTTGTAAAGGGGACATTAAGTCCATCTTTATGATTGTTGAGGGTTTCAGGAGTTTTTCTAAGGCCTCTGGTTTACAGATTAATAATGATAAGTCTGATCGGATTATTAATGGGGTGGATAAGGAGATTGAGGAATTCATTCTATTCAATACTGGATTCACCAAAGGAAGCCTACCTTTTAAATATCTTGGAGTGAACATTTCTCATAAAAGATTGTCTAAGAATGATTGTAATGTGTTGGTTGAAAAGATGAGTGCTAGAATCAAGGGTTGGAATAAGAGGAAGATTTCGTATACTGGCAGACTTACATTGGTAAAATCTGTTCTGAGAAAAATTCATACTTACTGGGCACAAATATTTATTCTGCCTATGGGGGTTCTTGATAAACTTAAGGCAATGTCTAGGAATTTTCTTTGGGGAGGGGAGGAGACATATTCTAAGGCACCTCTTGTATCTTGGAATATCCTATGTAAGAGAAAAGAGAATGGAGGTCTGGGTCTGTTTGATAGCAGGTAGTGGAATGTAGCTGCTGTGGGCAAGCTTGCTTGGTGGATACTTATAAAGAAAGATCACCTTTGGATAAAATGGGTAGATAAGATATATCTGAAGGGGAGGAACTGGCTCACTTATGTTCTTAGTAGCTCGAGTTCTTGGGCTTGGAGGAAGATTTGTGAAGTCAAAGACACCTTTAAGGATGGGTTTATAACAGGTAAGTGGCAGGAGGATGCTGATAGTTATACTATTTTGAAAGGCTATAATTGGCTGGCTAGGGATACAAATTCTAGAGATCCATGGTGTTGTACTGTGTGGAACATAATGAACATACCAAACCACAGTTTCATATTCTGACTGGCAATAAAAGATAGACTACTCACTCTTGATAGAATGCTGAGAATGGGTTACACAGGTCAAGATTATTGATACTTATGTGAGAATAATATTGAAGACCATATACATCTTTTTCAGGAATGCTGTTTTGCAAGGAAATGCTACGAATGACGTATGGGATCTGGTTGATTTGCCTGATAAGGTTCGGCCTCTTCAGTGCAAATGGCTTTACAATATAAAGCATTCCGTAGGGGGACAACCAGACACCTATAAGGCACGACTAGTGGCAAAAGGTTTCACTCAAGTGCACGGATTGCATTATGATGAAATTTTTGCACCCGTAGTCATGCTGCGTTCCATTCGGATAATCTTAGTGATTGCCGCTTTTCATGACTATGAAATTTGGCAGATGGACGTGAAAACCGCCTTCTTAAACGGTTATTTGGAGGAGGAGTTGTACATGGTACAACCCGAAGGGTTCATTGACCCTAAAAATCCTAAGAAAGTGTGCAAGCTTAAGCGTTCCATTTATGGACTTAAGCAAGCTTCTCGGAGTTGGAATCATCGTTTCGACCAAGTCATAAAAGAGAATGGTTTCACTTGATCGGTTGAGGAACCATGCTTATATGTCAAGTCGAGTGGGAGTAAAATCGTTTTCTTGATATTGTATGTCGATGACATACTCTTGATAGGGAATGATATTCCTCTCTTATCTTCGGTTAAGGTATAGTTAAAGAACCATTTCCAGATGAAAGATCTGGGCGAGGCACAGCGCATATTGGGAATCCGTATCTACAGAGATAGATCACGACGGATGTTATCACTCAGTCAGGAGTCTTATATAGATAAGATTCTGGAAAGGTTCAGCATGACCAACTCCAAGAAGGGGTATCTTCCAATGACGTCTGGGATGCATTTGAGTAAAGCTCAGGCACCCAAGACATCTGAAGAGGTCGAGCGCATGAGTCGAATTCCTTATGCATCAGCTATAGGATCGATCATGTATACCATGATATGCACACATCTAGACGTGGCATATGCTTTGAGTATGACCAGTCGGTACCAAGGCAATCCAGGTGAAACACACTGGATGGCTGTTAAAAATATCCTTAAGTACCTACGGAGGACTAAGGATTGGGTATTGACTTATGGAGGAGAGACAGAGCTTAGCGCAACCGGTTACGCAGATGCTAGCTTCCAAACGGATCAGGATGACTCGAAATCTCAGTCTGGATTCGTATTTACTCTTAATGGCGATGCGGTCAGTTGGAAAAGCTCCAAGCAGAGTGTTATAGCAGATTCTACGACTGAGTCCGAGTACTATGCCGCTTCAGAGGCTGCAAAGGAAGCTATATGGATGCGTCAATTCTTACAAGGACTTGCCATATTTCCTAGTTCGAATGACCCGATCACCATCTATTGTGATAATAGAGGTGCCATCTTCCAGGCTATGGAGCCTAAGTCTAGCAACAAATCTTGACATGTACTTCGTAAGGCTCACATGATCAGAGATTACGTGGAGCAAAAGGAGATAGTGATAGACAAGATTGCTACAGATGATAACATAGCAGATCCTCTCACTAAACCGTTAAGACATGATAAGCATGTAGGGCACGTTACTTCCATGGGAATTAAACGTGTTCCTGAGTTGTATTAGCTATTTGTATGAATTAGATACATCTTTTTCATATACTAATAATAACTTCATCGTATTGTTTTCATATTTTGTTTTTCATGTGGATTGTGTGGACAACATTAAACACCACAAAATGAACTGAATGACATTATATGTGTTTTGGTCCGTAATCGCCTACATGAGCTGATAACTCTGGCTATTATATTGTTAAGTCGATTGATGGTGGGTTCAACGAGCCATAAGTCAAACTGTTGACTGATCGATCACAAATACGAGTTATAAGGATACCTCGTAGGACATTGGAATTCGTGACGACGTTATGGAGTCCTAAATGTTTAACAACATTCGGTGCCAGGTCGTGGATAGGACGTCCATAGTGTTCCTAGAGTCGATTCTTTTGAATATCGACTGTCTCTTGAGATTAAGGCAGTTTTTGGGTGACTTTGGTTTCTTTCTCACGGTCGACCGTAACAGGAGGCCAAGCAGATTTTTACTGGGTCATTTCATACTGTGCTTACATCTGCAGGATTCGAGTTGAAGAAAATATCCAACCCTTTATCAGGTTTTGTTATTTCTCAGGGCCACTCGAGGAGTAGTAACTGAAATGCATGGTCATGCTCGAATAATGATTCGTTTATCAGTTGAGTTACTCTCTAGTCGGGAAAACCACTCTTGATACTGATCACTTGTAAAATACGACCTTTGTGAATGCGGACTTTGTAAATTGTTTTACATTGAGTGGGAGAAATTTAAGGATATGAGAATCGGTTATCGCACATACACTTGTAAGGACAAGTGGGAGATTGTTGGAGCTAGTGTCCTCCACCGTTAGTGTGATAACAGCTAAGGTTCACAGGGTATACTTTGTATTATAATCAGTTGATTAACGTTTATCGATAACGGTTGGCTTGCTAGATAAGTTTGACGTTATTGTCATACAGATGGCGGTGATCAACTGATCCCTAAAAGTCACACCTAAAAGATGTGTTTGAGAGATGTGATTATTTGAGAAAATAATCATATTGATGCCTTATTAAATGACTAAAAGGTTAGTCGGTGTATTTGACTAAAAGGTTAGTCAATGTGATGATGATACGATTATTTAATAACGATTAAATAATGTTAGCTGGTAATTGAATATAAAATGTTAGATTTAATCCATGTATATAATGTTGGTCTAAACTAAATGTAAACTGTTATATTTAAGTTGGCGGATATGTATTACACGATATTATTATAGTGTATTGGTCCGGCATTACTCGGTTTATGTGACGGTCCATTACTAGTAATAATTAGAATACATATTACATTATATATATATATATAAAATAATATATGCTAACTACCTAATATAGGTTGAGATAAATAAGGAAACTAGGGTTTTGATTTTTGATTCTTTCCTCTTGTTTTCTCACGGCACAAGTGAGATAAAAAGGAGAAAAAAAAAATAAAACCCTAGACTACTCTAATTCTCACGGCACATATAGAGAGAAAAAGAAGTTTTTCGACTAACCCTAATTGACTCTAATTGTGACGGCACAAGGGTGAAGAAGAGAAGAAAAATTCTGATTTTTAACTCTCTTATTCATCTTCATATTCATCATCAATATACACACAAAATTAGAAGTAATTTTTGGGTATTCGTTCTAGCACGACGAAGGCATTTCTTGAACCATCTTGGGTGCAACGATTAGGAGAATACCTACTTTGGTATTTGTTCTTAGGCCTTTTACTAGGACCGAAGGTTATTTCTTAATCTCTTGTTTTATATTATGCAATTTCATTTATGACTAGAAATTCATATAGTTATAATTTCATTATAATCCGAAATTTTTAAAGGGAAGTATACCGATAATTCCCACACTTTGGATCGTTGGTTTTCTTTGGCTCACGATACCATGTGAAATTCAATAGAATGCAGAAGATGGTGAATAGGTTTCTTGTATTCAATCAAATACGGTATACATGAGTTACATATATAAGATGATACACAAACTACTAACTATCTTATTTAAAAGTTAGCTCCATCCAAATTCGTAACTAATTATTTTTGTTTTTTGGTAAACAAAGGGCTTTCATCAAGTAAATTCAAAGTCCCAATACAAATACAAATTCATCAAGGAAGGTGGCCCGGGTTAAGAGGCGTACAAGCCAATTCAATGTTATTCATACAAATATTGACTAAAAAGGAGTGGGGCACTATACCAAGAAAAAAAACAGCAAGAGATCCCTTTATCAATCACTAAGAACTTAGCAATTGCATCCACTACTTGATTCGCCGAGCGCTTCTCAATCACGATGGTCAAAAGTGGTGATTCCTGCAATCGTTCCCTGCACTCAAGAAATAAATCCATAAAGGCACCACAAGGGGTACCATTCAAGGCAATAACATTAACAACATTGAGACAATCCGAGGCGATAATAACCCTAGCAGCAAGAAGACTACCAAGGCGCAAATATTCTCTAATGGCAAGGATCTCACAAATGAATGGGTTTAGGGATAAAAGGGGAAGAGACAGACCCTTAATCCACAAACCAATAATATTCTTAATCACATACCCAACACTAGATAAAGAAGAAAAGGAATAAAAGGCCGCATCCACATTGACCTTAAGCCAACTGGGAAGAGGCCCAACTAGACGGGTAGCCAAGGGCAGAGGAACCGGGGGGTTAGAAAAGTGAGTAAAGGGAGGGGAAGGGTAGGCTAAGGAGTGTCTATCTTTGGCGTTAATCCAATCAGACCCCTAGGCAGAACCTCAACCACAAAAGGGGAGAGGGGGAAGAGGTCGAGGTTTAGAGAAAGATAAGTCGCAACGTCTAAGCCAGAGAGGCAAATGACAAAGGTGAACAAGGTGTTCGAAGACGGGTTAAAGGAAGTGCAATTCTTGTGAACCCAATGATGGAGATCGAAAAGAAAGAAGTCACGACTGAAATTAAAAAGAAACCAAAAAGACACAACAAAGCTACAGCCGCGCAAATATGAAGAAAAGATTCAGGGAGAGAAGGGTTAGGGCACAAAACACAATTATAGAAGGGCAGGATTGATCTTGTATGGAGGGTGAGATTATGTGGGACTTTTTCCCACCAAACGAGTCTAATGAAGGCTTTGATCTTTGTTTGAATGGGAATGTCCCACAACCAGGCCATCAGGTCAAGGGTGACAGAAGGAGCACGGTCGCAAAGGTCGAAGAGAACATATTACACAGACCAGAGAGAGAACTTGTTCTTGAGGGCCAACGAAGTAGAAAGTACGCCTGCACGAGGGGAGTTGGGTAAGGGAATGTAAGGATCTCATCAAATATATGATCAAGGAGGACGACGTCAAGCGAGACGAAACACTACTCGCCATTAATGATGATGGAGCTAAGAGTAGCAGCATACGAGTGGTGGGTAGGGGCCAGAGATAATGTGTCTGAGGGGACCATGACTCAGCCAAGGATCGTTACAGAGAGACATAAACCCTCCATCACCAATGGACCAAATGAGATGAAGACGGAGAAGAGGCCACCAAATTCCCACATTTTTCCAGATGTGGGAACCCGAGCTAAAGGAAGATGGAGGGGGGTAATATATTTTTTCATATGACACTGGACACAAAGGAGAACTTTTGCAGCAGTAGTCTCTTAAGCAAGCTTGATGGAAAAAGCATCACTGAGCGGTTGAGCCGCTTTGATTCCTAACCCCCCTTCCCCCCTCCCATAAATTGATAGGCTTGGTGACTAAATTCCAAGTAACTAGGTGAAGTTTTTTGTCAAGCTGCCAGCCCAAAGGAAGGATCTGGTAAGCTTATCAATATCAGACACCAGGGAGAATGGTAGACAAAGGCATTGCATAGTATGACGGGGGATGAAATTAAGAGTGGCTTTGATCAAGAAAGTCTCCTAGCTCTAGAAAGGAACCGGACTTCCATATAGTAATTTTGCTCTATAGGGCATCAAGAATATGGTGAAGATCGAATTTTTTAGATTTATTTTCGAAGAGAGGGGGAAACCAAGATACGTATCAAGGTTATTGGTCGACTTTATGACCAGGGATGTTTCAAAAAGGTTGATATCAGTAACAGGAGTCTTACTAGATAAAAGGATTTTATTCTTGTGGCAGCTGATCTTTCGACTGGAGATAGAACACAAGGAGAGAATAGTGTCTTGTAGGGCACAAAGGTTAGTCATGGATGATCGCCCAAAGAGAAGGATGTCGTCGGCAAAGAGAAGGTGGCACCCCCTTTTCCAAGGGGGAAGGGGGTCCACTTAGAATCGCGACAAGAACGATCAATCATATTAGAGAGGTATTGCATACATATGATAAATATGTAGGGAGACAGATGATCGCCCTGTCGAATCCCTCGGGAGGGAAAAAGTGGAGGGGGAGGCTGACCATTCACAAGAATGTGGGTAGAGGAGGTAGAAATACATCTCATAATAAGGAAAGTGGTCTCATGGTCGATTCTAGCATCACAAAGGCACGTGTGGATAAAGTCCCATTCGAGACGATCAAAGGCTTTCCCGTGATCCAACTTGAGAGAAAGCAAGAAATATTGCTCTTAGAGATGTGCATCGAGTGGAGGACTTCGGAGGCGATAATGAAATTGGCCTAAGTTCCCCTTCGCGGGAACGAGCTACCGTGGGTGGGGGAAATAATGTTTTGCATGAAGGGCATTAAACGATTCACAATGATTTTAGTTACAACTCTCTACAAGGTGTTGCAGAGACTAATTGGGAGAAAAATGGAAATAGATTGAGGAGAAGGGAACTTGGGGATGAGGGAGATAACAGTTATATTGATAGGATTGGGAATGGTCTTGGACAAGAAAATTCCAAGGATAAAGGTGATTATGTCCCTCTTAACAATGTGAAAACATCGCTTAAAGAAGGCAGCATGATAGCCATTAGGTCCCGGGGTTTGTTCAACCTATGGAAAAACATGGCATGACGAATTTCATCCTCATGAAGGATAGAGAAGAAAGTAATGGGGGAAAGGGTGTTAGTCTTGGAGTGCTAAACAAGGAGCTTCTCAGTACTATAGAGACTAGCAAAGAAAATAGTGATGTGGGTGACAATTTCATTGTGACCAGAGATGGTATGGCCCACACTATCAACAAGGAAAAGGATATGGTTAGTACTACGGTGGTGGATAACAGATTTATGAAAGAAGGAAGTATTTCTGTCACCATCCACTAACCAATTAATGCGAGACCGATCTTTCCATAACAGGTGTTCACGGCAAGCACGCCATTGAGGTCAGAGGTCAAGTCGTCATTGAGCTTAAGAAGGTAACCATAGAGAGGGTGAAGACAGAGAGCCTTTAAAGTCCCTAGGAGTCTGGCATAGAGGGAACGTTTCCTTTTGGCAGAATTACCAAAGGTGGAGGCTGACCACGAGGAGAGGACGGTACTAGGAGTGGAAAGCTTAAGTGAGACGGGCCCAATCGACTATAACCAAGACTGGGACAAAAGGGGCAAGAAGGAGAGTTCTAAGATCCAGAAGCTCTCAAATTTAAACTCTTTGGTGTGGGGAAAATGAGGGGAGGGGTGTCGGATTTCAGGAGAATTGAGTTATATTATGATCAGAGGAAAGATGGGTAACATGAAGGTTATGAGAATTAGGGTAATTGTCACGCCAAAGTTGGTTAACCCAAACCCGATAAAGACGCTCAAAAATAGGATTAATAGGCCTACAGTTTGTGCACATAAACCTAAGTCCCATAAAGCTAATATCAATTAGGTTACATAAATTCATGGTATTTTTAAACAAGTCAGCTCGGGTATGCTTAATACCAACCCCCTTCCCCAAATTTTTCAGTCGAAAAGGTAACTTCGTTGAAATCACCCAAGCAGACCCATGTAGTACTAAGGTTCGCAGACAAATTCAAGATATCATTCCAAAGGGTACGACGGTGTCTAAACTTAGGACTATCATAAATGGTGGAAAGTAAAAAGGTAAATTTGGAGACAACAACCTAAACCATGCATCACATTGATCAGTTGGGAGCCCTTGTTCACCATCGTAACCACAGCGTCCCTGGCATTCCACAAGATAATAATACCACTGGTAAATCCAACTGGGTCAAGGATTTAAGACGAGTCAAAGGGGTCGATGCACGATACGAAGAGAGTTGGGTAAGGCCACCCTGCTTTCAGACATAATGACGATAGCAGGCTTCTGGAGGTTAATGGGGTAAGAAAGCTGAGTAGAGAAAGAAGGGCAGACAATGCCTCTACAATTCCTGTAAAGGATATTCATGTTGGGAGGCAGAGGAAGGAATCAAGAAGCGCGGCTTGAGCTCGCGGGTAGTCCACATCCTCTACCACGCACGTGGAGTTCTCGATTTAGGTGTTGGTTGTCGAGTATCCTGTTGGTACCGGTGATTGTCATGAACACCTCTATGTGGTTCAGATTCACGCAAGTTTACCAGCTCAACCAAATGTCTATTTGTCTCAAACGATTCATTGTTCAGAAGGTTTTCACCGAGTTTGAGTAACTTGCTATGCGGAGGTCCTTCGGTGTAAATAGACCTCCCTCAATCGAGGCAAGATGGGTGTAAGATCTATTAAGAGTTCCAGCTCCTTCGGAACAACCAAAGGATGAAGGGGCTTTTGATATTGGAGATACCAACCCAGGAGGCACACTAGAACTGGAGTGACCCTCTTAAGGTCTGAGAGATCCGGTAGGTGGGCAGGGACTATGCACCCTTTTTCTAGGTGGGTGGACACAAGGCAGATTTTCCGACATATAACCAGAGGGTCTAATGGGTTTGCGATGCTCGATCGAAGGCAGTGAGCGGGAACTAGAGGCGAGACGAGGCGATGATCTAAGATGAAGGTTGCTTGATTTACATACGTAACTAAATACGAGTATTTACTTACCTAATAACTAAGATTACATACAATGCACAAGATAAGTATAATATATATCAAGGATATTCATTTGATATTATTCTTTACACTTTGTTAGTAACCGCCTAACATCATCATAAGTATGAGTGTTTACATATTAAATTAAGATTAGAAAAATCTAGTTTAGGTATTCTGTTGCATCTTTCATTTTATACAATTACCATGATTTATATGCCATTTCCAACTTTTGGATACATGGGTACCACAACAAAGAGAGGAGGGAATAAAGAGAAACTGATGAAATTATTATTTGTCTAATCTTACTTACTCGCGACAAAACAAATTAACAATTATTTAGAAATAATTATCCGAGTATTATTTTTAATTAAGGTGATACACTCACATTGATCGAGTATCATGAGGTGACATCGTAGCTATTATCTTCCAAATAAACACTATATACTAATATGCATAAGGCCATGGAATTATGATGAGCGCCGGCCTCAAATTAAAAGGAAGTGAGGAGGGACAATGTTGAAGGACAATGTTGAAGGACAATGACCGAGTAATTAAGATGCTAAATTCTAAATTCTAATACGAAGAATCGTACATACGTGAATGGACCACTACCCCAAATTATAACGCATGTTTAGCTTGGGGCCTTCAGGTTAAGGACAAAGACGAGGAAATATATACACATGAAGCATATATCCCTTTCAATTATGTCTTCATTTATTGGTCTTTCTTCGGATCCTTGGAAGAATCACAAATCATCTTCTGGATCATTTCACTTGTCTCCGCCTCCGACATACGATCATCATTTTCCTTTGACTTCCCATAGGCCTCGAAGAATTCCGGGTTTACCTTCTCTAACTCGTTCCAAACTATGTCAAAAGTTCGGCAACAAGTCAAATTAAACAGTTAATAAGCCTAAAGCCCTAGATCAATAGACGGTTCTACACTTGTACGTGCCCATAAAAACCGTAAAAAAAAATCCCGTGTTTAATTGTACGCGTATAGGTATCTCAAGCAAGACTTAGTTAAACCGGCATGGCAGGCATGCAAGAATATAGAAGCTTAGTCCTGAACAGTGAGGCAAAAAAAAAAATCGTGGAAAAAGATGTGCGTTACCGAGTATCTACTCTATAAAAAAATGGAATAGGTAGGTCTCTTGGGAGACGACTTCTCAATAAATTTATTGGAAGACAAATTATAAACAGAATAAAATAGGGTACTAAAAAAATAGTAACAATATATCATAAAATAGGTATAATTGGTATAAAAACATATACCAAACAATAAAAACATCTTAAGTCAGAAGCAATAATAAAAAGGGTACGGAATATTTAAATTTAACACAACTTGCTCTGAAAGTTGTCTTGCATGTACCATTTGGCTTGATGGAAACACAGTAAACAAAAAACGATTACGAAATATGATGTTTTTTTTTTGTTGTTGCAATGACTAAATATAATGTTTCTATTATTGGTTTATTTATTTATTTTACTAAGAATAAACGACCTATCTTGGAAATAATGTTATGCGTAGTGCTTTATTGGTTTTTTTTTCTTTTAAAATGTTGAGTTAAATATCTGAAATAAGTTTATTTATTTAAAAAGGTGTATGGGGTTCGGTTGGCAAGTAACGGCCAATTTAATTAGCAATCACCGTGTCTAATCATAACTTTTCACGTTTGTCTTCACATGCAAATGTGTTACAATAATGCACGCACATCTTAATTACTAACAAACATGATCACAATTTTTGGTTAAAAAGGCGAGAGATCAATGGTATACCAGTTGAAGTGATAACTTGTTCGATTTTTGCATGTTTTGACAAAGCTTCCATGCACTCTTCTTTTGTCATATGAAAGATCATACACTTTTCTATCAAGTGTTGCACCTACACAAATCGAATAAAGTTATTGAAGATTAGGTATCGTTACCGTATCGATAACATGCGAAGTACGTTAAAGAAGTAACATGCAATTTTATACGCTAAAAAGGCCTACTATTGGAACATATTAGTAGTCATATTCTTCTGTCTCAATGAATTGTTTATATTTGCTTTGTTTTATGAGGATAAATATAGCAAATTTAAACTATAAACTAGAATGGAGGGAATAGTAGATAAGGCCGTGCGTAATTTCTCGAGTGTTGAGAACACCTCTTGATGTAAAAGTTTAAGATGCGTAAAGGAACCACTGACCATGTGTATATAAGAAGAAGAAGAACAAGGAGGAGGAGGCGGAGAAGAATCATCCATAACAAAAGTTGTATAATTGCAACGTACTCGAATTTTTTTCTTAAGGTTTAAAATATGAAATATGGAAGAAAAACTAATGAGGAAGATAAGTGAAGATCCCTGATTAAGGAAATTGGTGGAGAGGTATAGCTTACTATTGTACCAAAAGAGAATATAAGAGCAACACGCAAAAGAGTAACATAAGGACGTAGGACCAAATGTCCCACGTGGGGGATAATCGATAATTGGTTGGGAGGAGATTAGAGTAGATTTGTTAATGATCAATCTCTTGTCATTTTATGTTTTACCTTAAGCATCTCCTCTTCACGTGATTTGTAGGTCCCATTTGTCCTACATGGCATTTTCTTATAGTAGCAGTAGATCCTCATTGATTACGTGTACCAATGATCGAGCGCCACGTCAAACGTTGAGGTTATGAAAAATAACGGTAACCATTTAATATAGTAGGGTTTTTAATATGATTAGCAGTGTACGGTCTTTAAAGAATCTCAAAGGGTGTAAATAAATAGGGTATCTGACAATGGACAAGTGTTATATTAAGGACATGCATGTTGCATGCTTGGCTTAGCCTATAGTCTACTTGATAAGTGATGATGCAATTCAACCAATCTAA
>JAIUZE010039309.1:0-10701 GCA_022085475.1 Heliosperma pusillum | reverse complement strand
TTTCATTCCCTAGATTATCAATTAGCGTCGTTATTATCGCCATATAAAGAGTCAAATACAAATAAACATTTCAATCCTAGTTTTCATTGTTAATATCATTTTAGATTTAGACATTATCATGAGTAAGTAGTCACCTTTCTAGGGTGTAGGGTAGCCATGTTAGATTGATTAAAAGATGATAATTGGATAAAAGAAATTGTGCTTTTAAAACATTGTGTCTATGCATGTTTGGACTTTAACGATAGTTGACGATTCTTGATCACAATCATTGACTAGTATGGAATTCTTTCCAAGGTAGACATACGAGATTTGAATAGACAAAGCATGACATAGTGGATTAAGACCTAGTAAATCGCATAAAAAGCCTGCTAGACCATCTGATCTATGATTGTAATGAACACACCATTCTTACGAACGCTCAATGAATTATTTGCATGTCCTAAATCCAATTTCATCAATATATTAATCTACATGTGTGAACCTACTTCCATAGATGCTTTTCATTACTTGCTTTACTATTTTTATTTTGTTTTAATTTTGTTTTTATTTATGCTTTATATTAGTTTAGATATCAAAAATCTCAAAACCCAGATAATCATTAGATAGAACTCAATTGCGAGACAATTCACATTCCATAGGAAACACCATCTCCCTGAGGATCGACCCCTACTTCCCTAATTACATTAATTTGTTATTAGCCTAGTCTGGGTAATTTATCTTTGTATTGGGCTTGCGACAGGCCTGATCAAATTTTGGCGCCGTTGCCAGGGAGCACGGTTTAGATTTCCTTTTTCTTGTGATTTCTATCGCAATTAGTTTTATCTAGTCTTTAGGAACCCAAATTCCTTTAGACCTCTCTTGATTTCTCTTCTTAGCTCTCCAATCTTATGCCCAGATCTTCTAGACTAGGGACCCCTATCTCTTTAGACCTCGATCTAGAAAGAACTCTGCGTAGGAGACAAAAGCTATTCAACGAAATTTCAAAAGCTTCTGATATTTCAAGTTTAGATCGTATTCGTGAGAAATACTCGGATATTCTATCTAATCTTGAAGGAAAAGAAGATCCATTCTCACCTCCATTCACAAAAACCACTCAATCTTCATTCCATCTTCACTTTCACATTCGGAAATGGTTCGACTTTCAGACCATTCCAAACCCACCGCAGAAACACTTCCAAGGGGTATTGCTACCCCCCAAATAACAGCCGAAAACTTTGAAATCAAACCATCCTTCATTAACCTTATAGAAAGAAGCCAATTTAGTGGCTATACCACAGAAGATCCCAACCTTCACATCCAAAACTTCTGTGACTATTGCTCCACTATTAGACAAAATGGAGTCACCCATGAGCAAATTAGAGAGATGCTCTTCTCATTTTCTTTGAAGGGTAAGGCAAAGTTGTGGATTCATAGCCTTGATAAGGTTACTTTAGGTATCACCGATTGGGAGAGCTTAGCTCTTGCCTTCTACCAAAAGTACTTCCCCCCAGAGAAGACCGCTTTGTTGAGAAGTCAAATCACTGGTTTCCAACAAGGGGATGATGAGAGCCTATATGAAGCCTGAGAGAGGTACAAGGACTTACAAAGAGAATGTCCTCATCATGGCTTAGATTCATGGTTCCTTGCCATCACATTCTATAATGGGTGTTATACAGAGTCCCGTCGAATCCTGGATTCTGCTAACAATGGAAGATTTGATCAAATCAATGTTGAAAAAGCCCACACTACCATTGAATCCATGGCAATTCACGATTCTCAATATAGAAATTCCCGCTCCATAACATCGAAATCTAAGCAAGAAGACCCCGCTTTAACACTTTTACAAGCCCAAGTAGCCCTTCTCACACAAAAGCTAGAACAACTCCAATCCTTTACATTTCAACAGAGTGACAATGGTGTACGTAAACTTGAAGCCATAATGCTGCAATTAGCTCAAAGGCAAGACACCATGATAGCTCAATTCCAAGAGAGCGATCAAGCTAAGGATGCCACCATCAAATTGTTGGAAGCTAAAACTTCCCAATTTACCTCTTCTAATACCGACCAGGAGCACGGGCAGCTACCTTCCCAATGTTACCAACCTCACGAAACTGTAAATGACATTTCCTCGAGAAGTGGTAAGCATAATGACGAGCCTGTGGTTGTGAATGTTGAAGCTAAGGTGCCCATGTCAAAAGGGAAAGAGCCCGAGATTCCTATTGAGATCAAGGTCCCATTTCCCGAAAGATTAGCAAAGCACAAGGAGGAGGCAAAGTATGGTAAATTCCTTGACGTCGTTAAAAACTTAAAGGTAACAGTCCCTTTCCTTGAATAGCTTTCCGAAGTTCCTTCTTACTCCAAGTTTATGAAGGAAGTCCTCAACAAGAAGAGATCCTTCAATGAGACTAAGACCGTGGCTTTCACTGAAGAGTGTAGTGCACTCTTACAAAAGAAGTCTCCACCAAAACTGAAGGACCCTGGTAGTTACTCCATCCCTTGCACTATAGGCACATATACCATTGATAAGGCCCTTTGCGTCCTAGGTGCTAGTGTAAGTATCATGCCCTTTTCTATGTTTGAAAAACTTAACATGGGTGCTTTGAAATGCACTAATATTACTTTGCAAATGGCGGACCGTTCTCTAAAACAACCTATGGGTGGTTTAGAAGATGTGCCCGTCAAAGTTGGTAAGTTTTTCATTCCCGTTGACTTTCTAGTACTTGACATGGCCGAGGACTCTCAAATCCCAATCATTTTGGGAAGACCCTTTTTGCACACCACTGGTGCAGTTTTTGATGTCAAAAATGGAAAGTTGACACTAGAGATAGGAGATGACAAGGTGACCTTTAGTAAAAATGCCACCGTTAGGAGTCCTGTGTTAGAAGAACCTTGTTATGTGCTTAATGTTGATGACTCTTCTGTTGTTTCTTCTATGCCTCGATCCTTACTGACGGATCCGGTGGAGGCACAGGTTAGTGTTGATTCTCTTGCAGGTGAGCATACTAAAAGCACTACTGCTAAAAGTGCTCGAAGGGGCTATTCTCGGAAAAGCTTGGAATGGATGGAGAATGTAAAGAACGTTATGATGATGAGCTTGGATGATAGTGAGCTTAAAGATAAAGGATGATTTCAAAGAAAGAAATGGAGTCTAGCAAGACTTTTAAATTGCGCTTCTCGGGAGGCAACCCGTGTTCCTTTTCTTTTTGCATTTTTATTTTTGTATTCCCTTTTTCGTTGTTAGGATTTATTTTGCAGATGAAAGAGTTTCTGAAGAATCTATAAAGACCTTCCTTGTCAAGTCTAAAATACTAGCTTGGGGGAGTCCGCGCTGACTAGTAAGCTTCACTCTTCTTTCATTTGTCCTTTTCCCCATTAAGCATCTCATTTCATATTTTGTCTTTGTGCTCACATTGAGGACAATGTGATGTTTAGCTTGGGGGAGGGATTGCATTTTCCCATTTTGCATTTTAGTTGATCATTTTTCAAATTTTGAATAAAAGAAAGAGAAGATTTTTGAGAAAATTTAAAAATTTCTGAACACAATTGAATGCTTTTCATGCTTTGCTTGCTTGTTTACTATGCTATCATGTTACATTTCCCAAACTTAGAGCTTTCAAAAGATAATGATTCAATTTTCATTGAATTTTGCATACATGGGGAAGTC
Source organism: Heliosperma pusillum (assembly GCA_022085475.1). Lineage (NCBI taxonomy): Eukaryota > Viridiplantae > Streptophyta > Magnoliopsida > Caryophyllales > Caryophyllaceae > Heliosperma > Heliosperma pusillum. The sequence goes on along the minus strand of JAIUZE010039309.1, from coordinate 7,058 downwards.
TTGTACACAGTAGGCATGGAATGAATCTATAGATGAGTACGCTTGATCTTGACATTTGGCAAACTACATATATTGTAAGGTAGAACCTCCTTAGACTGGTACATCCATACCCAGTCTCATCTAGGTGTGTGTAGTTCTCATTGTGATGTGTGTCATGTCAAAACGCATAAGTATGGTTCTCATTTCATTTCTATAAGCATTGCATTCATGATTCACTAAGATTTGAATCCTTTTTCACTTTGAATTAACACCTCAATCAGCCGCTTCATACAAATGCTTCACAAAATATAGCTACATACAAAAACTGCCTACCTTTTGAGCTAGTAGCTAGACTATGGTGTATGGGTGCTATTTTGAGAAGATTTGTCCTTCATGACAAAGTGAAATTGGGAGAACGAAAATGATCAAAAAGTGATGTTATGTTCAGAATAAAAAAAAAATGAAATGGAAAAAAAGAAAAAAAGAAAAGAAAATCGAAAAACAAAGAAAAGAGAAATAATAAAAGAAGTTGTGAGTATCTCCTAAGAAATGTCAAGTCAATATTCAGAAGGAGTTTACCCTTGTGTTTCGTGTGTAATAAGGGAAATTAACCGAAAGTTTGGTTTGAGTATTCATTGGTCAGTTGCTAGCTCATTCTAACCTTCACATGACCATAAATTTTTGTCCACCTTTCACCCATTTCCCAAAGCCTTCTTCATATTTTTCGGCTTCTTTTCTATGTGCATTGTGATCTTTGACTTATGTTTTGAATTGTTTACCATATTAGACTGCGGACACATTTTCATAAGTCGTAGATAGGTGAGTGTCTAAAACATTTACACATAAACAAATCACCTTTTACATACATTGAGTGTTCGAGTGTGCCGTGAGAGTCCAATTATCAAAAGATCATGCAAGAGCCGAAATTCTAAAGTGAAATTCTTTGTGCTACGCCGTTATGTAAATCTCAGCCAGTTTATGTATCTTTTGCCCACGTTGTTTTGGTGTAGGATTTCAATTATGTTTCAAAAGTTTACGTGACGATTTGCTTTTGGATGGTGAGTAGCCACACACATTGCTCCGCAACCTGGTCATGGTATTGTTGGTTTGTTTGCTTGAGAAACAAGAGGCAAAGGTTAGTTGGGGGTTGAGGTTTATAAGTGAATATTTTGTATGGTTTTAACCCCCAATTTAGATCGGTTTGTATGTAATTTTGCTCTTAAGCCATTTTATGAGCTAATATCGTCTTCTAGGCGAATTCCTATGTTCTAACCTGTTTTGTAGGGAAAGTGACGTTTCTACGCCCTTTTTCTATATTCCCGAGCATTTGCCTAGAACCCGACGATTTGACGAAGCAAGCTTGACCAAGTGAAAGGCATTTCAAGAAGGTTCACTAATTCGAAAGAGAGAAGAAGCAAAGACAGTTTCGTAGTTGTCGGAAGATCAATCAATTGAAAGGAAGAAATCATCGCTTTACATCAAACCCTATAAACAAACCCGACTCAAGAGGTCAAGGGGGATGTTGGAAGTCAAGTCAAAGCAAAAGGAGATGAAGCGTTAGTCAAAAGCTTCCAGAAGACAAAATACCCGATCGGGTTTGTGTGTACCCGATCGGGGAAGTGTGCTGCTCTGCACAAAACGGCGTCTTCTTCCTACTTTTGTCCTATGTGTTTAATGCCCGACCTCTTCTCCACGAAACCCTAATACTATAAATAGATCATATAGCCTCTCATCTCAACACACCTTTCTTACAATCCTCTTCTCTTCTCTTCTTACATTTCCTCTTTAGATTAGGAGGAAGGGAGAACTAGTCTCTCTTCTCTCATTTTCTTCTTCTTTAGTCTTTAGTTCTTTGTTTTATTTCTGTCCCTTAGTTTAGATTAATAAGGATTTCATCCTTGTAATCTCCTTTGTGTGGTTCAAGTGTTGCAATTCAAGGATCGCTTATTATATGCAAGGATTTTCTATTATTGTTATCATTGTCGTCATATAGGTATTTCTGTTTTATCCCTTGTTTAATGTTCTTATTGTTTTCCATTTTATTGTTATTCGCTTTACATATTGTCTTAGATTCAATTTAGTACCGTTATAATCGTTGTTTCATTTCCTAGATTATCAATTAGCGTCGTTATTATCGCCATATAAAAAGTCAAAACCAAATAAACATGTCTATCCTAGTTTTCATTGTTAATATCATTTTAGACATAGATATCATCATGAGTGAGTAGTCATCCTTTTTAGGGTGTAGGGTAGCCATGTTAGATTGATTAAAAGATGTTAATTGGATAAAGGAATTGTGCCTTTAAAACATTGTGTCTATGCATGTTTGGATTGTAACGATAGTTAACGATTTTTAGCTAAAATCATTGACTAGTATGGAATTCTTTTCCAAGGTAGATATACAGGAATTGAATAGACAAAGCATGACATGGTAGATTAAGACCTAGTAAATCGCACTAAAAGCCTGCTAGACCATCTGATCTATGATTGTAATGAACACATCATTCTTACGAACTCACAATGAATTATTTGCATGTTCCAAATCCAATTTCATCAATATGTCAATATACATGTGTGAACCTACTTCCCTAGATGCTTTTCATCACTTGCTTTATTGTTTTCATTTGTTTTTATTTTGTTTTCATTTATGCTTTATATTAGTTTAGATATCAAAATCCCAAAACCCAGATATTCGTTAGATAAAACCCAATTGCGAGACATCTCACATTCTATAGGAAACACCATCTCCCTGAGGATAGACCCCTACTTCCCTAATTACATTAATTTGTTATTAGCCTAGTCTGGGTAATTTATCTTTGTATTGGGCTTGCGACAGGCCCGATCAAATTTTGGCGCCGTTGCCGGGGAGCACGGTTTAGTTTTCCTCTTCTTGTGATTTTTATCGCAATTAGTTTTATCTAGTCTTTAGGAACTCAAATTCCTTTAGACCTCTCTTGATTTTTCATCTTAGCTTTTTCAATCTTATGCCCAGATCTTCTGGACTTGGGACCTCTATCTCTTTAGACCCCGATCTAGAAAGAACTCTGCGTAGGAGACGAAATCTATTCCACGAAATTTCAAAAGCTTCTGATACTTTAAGTTTAGACCATATTCGTGAGAAATACTCGGATATTCTATCTAATCTTGAAGGAGAAGAAGATCCATTCTCATCTCCATTCACGAAAACCACTCAATCTTCATTCCGTCTTCACCTTCACATTCGGAAATGGTTCGACTTTCAGACCATTCCAAACCCACCGCAGAAAAACTTCCAAGGGGTATTGCTACACCCCAAATCGAAGCCCAAAACTTTGAAATTAAACCCTCCTTCATTAACCTCATAGAAAGAAGCCAATTTAGTGCCAATGCCACAGAAGATCCCAACCTTCACATCCAAAACTTCTGTGACTATTGCTCCACTATAAGACAAAATGGAGTCACCCAAGAGCAAATTAGAGAGATGCTCTTCTCATTTTCTTTGAAGGGTAAGGCAAAGTTGTGGATTCATAGCCTTGATAAGGTTACTTTAGGTATCACCGATTGGGAGAGCTTAGCTCTTGCCTTCTACCAAAAGTACTTCCCCCCAGAGAAGACCGCTTTGTTGAGAAGTCAAATCACTGGTTTCCAACAAGGGGATGATGAGAGCCTATATGAAGCCTGAGAGAGGTACAAGGACTTACAAAGAGAATGTCCTCATCATGGCTTAGATTCATGGTTCCTTGCCATCACATTCTATAATGGGTGTTATACAGAGTCCCGTCGAATCCTGGATTCTGCTAACAATGGAAGATTTGATCAAATCAATGTTGAAAAAGCCCACACTACCATTGAATCCATGGCAATTCACGATTCTCAATATAGAAATTCCCGCTCCATAACATCGAAATCTAAGCAAGAAGACCCCGCTTTAACACTTTTACAAGCCCAAGTAGCCCTTCTCACACAAAAGCTAGAACAACTCCAATCCTTTACATTTCAACAGAGTGACAATGGTGTACGTAAACTTGAAGCCATAATGCTGCAATTAGCTCAAAGGCAAGACACCATGATAGCTCAATTCCAAGAGAGCGATCAAGCTAAGGATGCCACCATCAAATTGTTGGAAGCTAAAACTTCCCAATTTACCTCTTCTAATACCGACCAGGAGCACGGGCAGCTACCTTCCCAATGTTACCAACCTCACGAAACTGTAAATGACATTTCCTCGAGAAGTGGTAAGCATAATGACGAGCCTGTGGTTGTGAATGTTGAAGCTAAGGTGCCCATGTCAAAAGGGAAAGAGCCCGAGATTCCTATTGAGATCAAGGTCCCATTTCCCGAAAGATTAGCAAAGCACAAGGAGGAGGCAAAGTATGGTAAATTCCTTGACGTCGTTAAAAACTTAAAGGTAACAGTCCCTTTCCTTGAATAGCTTTCCGAAGTTCCTTCTTACTCCAAGTTTATGAAGGAAGTCCTCAACAAGAAGAGATCCTTCAATGAGACTAAGACCGTGGCTTTCACTGAAGAGTGTAGTGCACTCTTACAAAAGAAGTCTCCACCAAAACTGAAGGACCCTGGTAGTTACTCCATCCCTTGCACTATAGGCACATATACCATTGATAAGGCCCTTTGCGTCCTAGGTGCTAGTGTAAGTATCATGCCCTTTTCTATGTTTGAAAAACTTAACATGGGTGCTTTGAAATGCACTAATATTACTTTGCAAATGGCGGACCGTTCTCTAAAACAACCTATGGGTGTTTTAGAAGATGTGCCCGTCAAAGTTGGTAAGTTTTTCATTCCCGTTGACTTTCTAGTACTTGACATAGCCGAGGACTCTCAAATCCCAATCATTTTGGGAAGACCAATTTTGCACACCACTGGTGCAGTTTTTGATGTCAAGAATGGGAAGTTGACATTAGATATAGGAGATGACAAGGTGACCTTTTGTAAAAATGCCACCGTTAGGAGTCCTGTGGTAGAAGAACCTTGTTATGTGCTTAATGTTGATGACTCTTCTATTGTTTCTTCTATGCCTCGATACTTACTGACGGATCCGGTGGAGGCACAGGTTAGTGTTGATTCTCTTGCAGGTGAGCATACTAAAAGCACTACTGCTAAAAGTGCTCGAAGGGGCTATTCTCGGAAAAGCTTGGAATGGATGGAGAATGTAAAGAACGTTATGATGATGAGCTTGGATGATAGTGAGCTTAAAGATAAAGGATGATTTCAAAGAATGAACTAGAGTCTAGCAAGACGTTTTAAATTGCGCTTCTCGGGAGGCAACCCGTGTTCCTTTTCTTTTTGCATTTTTAATTTTGTATTTCCCTTTTTCGTTGTTAGGATTTATTTTGCAGATGAAAGAGTTTTTGAAGAAAACCTATAAAGGCCTTCCTTGTCAAGTCCAAAAGACTAGCTTGGGGGAGTCCGCGCTGACTAGTAAGTTTCACTCTTCTTTCATTTGTCCTTTTCCCCATTAAGCATCTCATTGCATATTTTGTCTTTGTGCTCACATTGAGGACAATGTGATGTTTAGCTTGGGGGAGGGATTGCATTTTCCCTTTTTGCATTTTAATTTTGAATAATAGAAAGAGTAGAGAAGATTTTAGGGAAAATTAAAAAAAATTATGAACCTAATTGAATGATTTTCATGCTTTGCTTGCTTGTTTATTATGCTATCATGTTACATTTCCCAAACTTAGAGCTTTCAAAAGATAATGATTCAATTTTCATTGAATTTTGCATACATGGGGAAGTCTTGTACACAGTAGGCATGGAATGAAACTATAGATGAGTACGCTTGATCTTGACATTTGGCAAGTTACATATATTGTAAGGTAGAACCTCCTTAGGCTGGTACATCTATACCCAGTCTCATCTAGGTGTGTGTAGTTCTCATTGTGATGTGTGTCATGTCAAAACGCATAAGTATGGTTCTCATTTCATTCCTATAAGCATTGCATTCATGATTCACTAAGATTTGAAGCCTTTTTCACTTTGAATTACACCTCAAATCAGCCTCTTCATACAAATGCTTCACAAAATAATAGCTACATACAAAAACTGCCTACCTTTTGAGCTAGTAGCTAGACTATGGTGTATGGGTGCTATTTTGAGAAGATTTGTTCCTTAATGACAAAGTGAATTTGGGAGAACGAAAATGTACAAGATGTGATGTTATGTTCAGAAAAGAAAAGAAAAAAAAATGAATAGAAAAAGAAAAGAAAAGAAAAAAAAAGAGAAAAAACGAAAAAAGAAAAAAAAAAAAAAAGTTGTGAGTTTCTCCTAAGAAATGTCAAGTCAATATTCAGAAGGAGTTTACCCTTGTGTTTCGTGTGTAATAAGGGAAATTAACCGAAAGTTTGGTTTGAGTATTCATTGGTCAGTTGCTAGCTGATTCTAACCTTCACATGACCATAACTTTTTGTCCACCTTTCACCCATTTCCCAAAGCCTTCTTCATATTTTTCGGCTTCTTTTCTATGTGCATTGTGATCTTTGACTTATGTTTTGAATTGTTTACCATATTAGACTGCGAACACATTTTCATAAGTTGTAGATAGGTGAGTGTCTAAAACATTTACACATAAAGAAATCACCTTTTACATACATTGAGTGTTCGAGTGTGCCGTGAGAGTCCAATTATCAAAAGATCATGCAAGAGCCGAAATTCTAAAGTGAAATTCTTTGTGCTACGCCGTTATGTAAATCTCAGCCATGTTTATGTACCATTCTTGCCCACGTTGTTTTTGGGTTATGATTCATTATGTTTCAAATGCTTTACGTTGAGATTTGTTTCTTGATGGTGTAGTAGCCAATGCTTGCAACCTTGTCCTGGTATTGTTTATTATGTTTGCTTGAGAACAAGCAAAGGTTTAGCTTGGGGGAGTTTGATAAGTGAATATTTGTATGGTTTTAACCCCCAATTTAGCTCGGTTTTGTATGTCATTTGTGCTTTGTTAAGCCACTTTATGAGCTAATATCGTCTTCTAGGCGAATTCCTATGTTCTAACCTGTTTTGTAGGGAAAGTGACGTTTCTACGCCCTTTTTCAATATTCCCGAGCATTTGCCTAGAACCCGACGATTTGAAGAAGCAAGCTTGA
>JAIUZE010039304.1:0-13728 GCA_022085475.1 Heliosperma pusillum | reverse complement strand
TAGATAAGACCGGCATTGCACAATTTATCAATCTTCTTAAGTACTACTTCCTTCATTTTGAGATTTAACCGACGTTGGGGTTCAACGGAAGGATACGTTCCTTCTTCTAGCTCAATCCTATGCATGAAAAAACTAGGATCTATACCCGTGAGATCGTTGATACTATACGCAATTGCACCCTTGTGTTTTCGAAGCACTCGTAGGAGTTTTTCTAATTGGTCGTCATTGAGTGTAGCTGACAACACCAAAATGTGTCGTGTTTAGTAGTGTTTGTTAGGTCCATTTAATGTACTTTTTACGGGTCGTTAGCATCATTTTATGATAACCTTAATCCTTGTAATTATGTTGTTATTTAGTATTTTTAAGTCAAATTTTAGAGTCAAGCCCGGAAGTCAACAAAAGTCAAAGTCAAACCCAAGACCCGAGACCAAACCCGACAATTAGAGTGGGCTAGGAGCAAATTATCAATGCAAGAAAAGCAAGTCCAAAGGGTCAATGGACGTCAAGGTGAGACTAGCATACAAAAGGGTCAACGAAAGTCAAGGCGAGCAACTAAGAGTAAAAACTGGCAGCATGAAACGCTGCCAGCGCGCCTGAGCGATGTCGACGTCCCACGACGCTACCAGCGTCCTGGCCTAAGACTGGTGTTCCTTCATTCTCCGTCTTGTCATTTTGAGGCCCATTTCTCGAAGGCCCTAGGTTTCCGGAGCCAAGGGTATAAAAGAGCCAGATTGTAGAGAGAGAGAGGCATGCATTTCCACAACAAAACACATTAGAATTCTCTCAATTTTAGGTTCTTCTTTTTGGCTTATAATTTGAGTTGAACTTCATTTATTTGGGTTGTAATTCTTGAATTATGGGTAGCTAATCTTCCATTTATTAGTGTAATTGGAACAAGTTTTCCTCTTTTAGCATTGTAAGACTCTTTGAACCTCTTCTTCTTTATTTAATACCATTTTCTCATGTTTAAATTCCATTTTTGAATGAATTATTGTTGAGACTAACCATCTTAGCAAGTGTTTGTTTAATTAGTGCTTTGTCTAGATAAATTTGGTTAATTTGTCTTGATATTGTTGAAGCAACCTTGAAAGAGTAACTTTGGTTTAAACTTGGAATCTTTTGAGTGGAATTTGGTTTATTGTGTGATTAGAACATGGTTTAATGTTTTATTACATGATTCTAGCTTGTTTCTTTGGTTTTGTTCATAAAGCTTGCATCTTTGATTTGGGCTCATGTTTTAATGGGTGTAAATTGGGTTGTAAAGGGTCATCCTTGGTTGATTTAATCCATGTTGACTAATTTATTAGAAACTTGTATTAGATAATTAGAGAAGAAAGGAAAGGAAGAGTTTTTACTTTTCTAAGTGTTGGGAACTTGGGAAAATTACACTAAGTTAGTTTCTCCATATTTGAATATTTGAATCTTTAGTTTTTGTTGGTTATTTTAGACTTGTTAATGATTTTTTCCAATCAAACTTTCTCCCTATATGTTATCCTACATGTTCTTGTCATTGTTAATATCATAGTTTGTAATTAATTTAAGCTTTTGTCTTAATTAGTGTTTTAATTAGTAATTAGTTTTGTTAATTGGTTTTTAGCAAGAGTCTAGATTTGTTAATTTAGTTAGTACCACCTTCTCTTGTGTTAGACCCTATTCTTACCATTTACTACCTTTATTTAAGATAGTTTGTGTTTGTTTAGGAAATATAAATTGTTATTTGATCGTAGCTAATTAGCGGATTTAACGACACGTATAATTAAGCTTGTCAAATTTGGCGCCGTTGCCGGGGAAGGCAATATAGCTAAAATAATTAAATTGAAACTCTTGTTAGTGTCATAATTTGTTTAGATTGTTTTTCCAATATTTTTTTAGTAGTGTTTATAGGTTACTTTGTGTAGAAGTTACTAATTTGTGTTGTTGAGTTGTTTTAGAGTTTATGCCTAGCTCACAAGAGGGAATTGGTGACCAAGATATTGATCCATCTTCAAGTAGCATATCAAATTGGTTATTTTCAAATCCCTTTTATAGGAGGCCAAGAGGAATTGGAAAATAATATTTTTCAAGAACAACCGGAGGAAGTGTTTGAGTCACCACCTAGGATACCATCTCCATTGAACGTCCTTTACCCACCTAATATGGCGGAGGATAATAGGACAATCGGTGAGATTCGAGCAAGGAATTATGAGGAGCAACCCCTTTGTATTGCGTATCCTCCCATGGGGGATGTGAACTTTGAGCTCAAGGGTTTCTTCGTCCACAACTTACCTAAATTCCATGGCATGGTGGGAAACGACCCTAATAGACACTTGGCCGAATTTCATATGATTTGCCAAGGTGCTATTCCCCAAGGAGTGACCGAGGATCAATTCAAGTTAAGGGCATTTCCTTTTTCTCTTCAAGATGCCGCGAAAGAATGGCTCTTTTGTCTCCCGGCTCACTCCGTTACCACGTGGGTGGGTTTGAAGAAAACGTTTCTTGAAAAGTATTATCCGAATTCAAGACACAATCACTCCAAGAAACTTATCACTACTATTGAACAAGAAATGGGAGAGACCCTCTATGATTATTGGGAGCGTTTCAAGAGTCTTGTGGCAAGATGCCCATACCATGGCATGTCGGGAGATGATTTGTTAACGGCTTTCAATGAGGGGTTGTGCCAAAATGACCAAAGAATGATCATTGCCTCCACCGGAGGTACCGGAGGTGGAATTGACACCCTTAATGTGGCCGAGGCCAACAATATTAGCAAAAAATTGGCAATGAACACAAGAATCTATGGAAGAAAGAGTGAAAGGGGAGGGAGCTCTAGGAATGTATCCTCCATGGAGAATCCTTATGCATCTCAAAACAACAAGATCATGCAAGAAATGGGTGAACTTAAAAGTATGATCTCAAACTTCGTTGTTAACAACGGTAACTCATTCTCTCAACACCCCGAACCCATTGAGTGCTCATATTGTGGGGGTGACCAGGCCACCAACACATGCTACATCATGATTGAACAAGGAGCAACTATGGAAAGTGTTAATGCTATGGGGTATGGGAATTACAATTCAAGGAACCCAAGTGGAGGGGGAATGTACAACCAAGCGGGGAACCGCAGCCTTTTGGGATGAGGAGGGGATAAGTCGAAAAGCTTTGAAAATGGTCAATTCAATCACTTGAGAGCCCAAAATCCCACCCAAAACCGGAACTCCAATTTCCAACAAAACCCACAAAGAATTTACAACAATGAAAGGCCCAACAATTCAAATTTCCCAAGCAACTCTCAATCTCAAAACAATGCTCAAAGACAATCGAACCAAGGCCCCATTCAAGGAAATTCTTCTTCTCAAGTGAACTTGAGTGATATTTTGCAAAAACTCCTTGCCAATCAAGAGAAAGATAGGGAGGAGGCAAGGAGAGATAAAGAGGAGGCAAGGAGATATAGAGAAGAGGCAAGGATGGATAAGGAGGCAAACAACCTTAGGATAAGCAACTTGGAAACTCAACTATCCCAAATAGCCTCTAATATGTCAAAATCTCAAGCCTCAAGCTCCACAAGATTCCCATCTCAAACCATCCCACCACCTAGGGAGAATACTAGTGCCATGACCTTAAGGGGAGGCAAGGAGTTGGAGGTACACCCCCTTGAAAAAGGCAAGGAGAGGATGAAGAATCTTGAGATAGAGACCTTGGAAATTGAAGACCAAGGAGAGTTAGTAGTTGGTCATGAAGAACTATCAAGGAATGGGGAAGGGACATCCACAAGCAAGGACCCCAAGGGAGACACTTCAAATATGACCAAAGACATCATTGATGATGATGCGGTAGAGGAATACATACCGGAAGTCCCATTTCCTAGTGCTTTGATAAGCACAAGGAAGTATGACAAGGAGACCGACATGTATGAAACTTTCCGGAAGTGTGAGGTAAACATTCCCCTTCTCAATTTGTTAAACAGTGTCCCTAGGTATGCAAATTTCTTGAAAGAACTTTGTACACCTAAGAGAAATCCTAAGAAAGGAACCCATAGGGTTAGGGTGAGTGAACATGTTTCGGTAATTTTCAAACAAAAATTACCAAAGAAAAGTGGGGACCCGGGCATGTTCACCATCGCTTGCACCATTGGAGGGCAAAGTTTCAAACGTGCCATGTTAGACCTTGGAGCCTCTATCAACGTCATGCCCATATGCATCTATGAGACCCTAGGCTTAGGGTCTTTGTCTAAGACCGGGGTGGTTATTCAATTAGCCGATAGGTCTAGTGTCTATCCTAAAGGCTTGATAGAGGATGTGCTAGTAGAGGTAGATAACCTTGTCTTCCCGGCGGACTTCTATGTTTTAGACATGGAGTCTAGTTCAAGTGCCACTCCCCTTCTCCTTGGTAGACCATTCATGAAAACCTCTAAGACCAAGATTGATGTGTCAAACGGATGTTTGACAATGGAGTTCGAGGGAAAGAGAACTACCTATAATATCTATGACTCTATGAGACACCCTAGTGATGTTCAATCTTGTTTCTTCTTAGATATTTTCCAGCCTTTGGTGCATCAAATGTACAAATTATGTGATAGGGACCCACTTGAGGTGGCCCTAACTAACAATGTCGAAGAAGAGGGTTTGCGTTTTTTGTTGTCGGTTGATGTGCAGGAACATCTCAAGGACTTGGAGAGAGAAGAGCCACTAGACACTTATGAAAAACTCAAAATCATCAAAGTGGTGAAAACAGGGGACTCTAGAGCAGGACGCTGCCAGCGCCCCACGACGCTGCCAGTGCCCCACGACGCCGCCAGCATCCCCCAGCGTCGGCAGCGTTGTGGTCTGGAGGTCCTAGCCGAGCTCTTTGATTTGAGCATACCCCTCCACAAGCCACTTCCGTCAATTGTGAAGCCCCCGAAGGTCGAGTTGAAGACTCTTCCAAGCCATCTAAAATATATCTTCTTAGGGGACAACCACACCCTACCTCTTATCATCTCAAGCACACTCAACGAGGAACAAGAGAGCAAATTGGTAACATTGCTTCACAAACATAGAGATACATTTGGGTAGAGCATAGCGGACCTCAAAGGAATAAGCCCGGTGACTTGCATGCACAAGATAAAACTTGAAGTGGATGCCAAACCGGTCTGACAACCCCAAAGGACGCTCAATCCACCAATGGCAGAGGTAGTGCAAGAGGAGGTAATTAAACTTTTACAAATGGGCATCATCTTCCCTATTTCCGACTCCCGTTGGGTTAGCCCAACTCAAGTAGTGCCAAAAAAGGAAGGAGTGACGGTAGTCAAGAACGCACAAGGAGACTTGGTCTCCACCCGACCACAAACCGGTTGGAGGGTGTGTATTGACTACCGCCACTTGAATGCGATTACTTTGAAAGACCATTTCCCGCTACCGTTTATTGATCAAATGTTAGAAAGACTAGCGGGAAAAGCTTTCTATTATTTCCTTGACGGTTACTCGGGATATTTTCAAATCCCAATCGCACCCGAGGACCAAGTCAAGACCACTTTCACATGTCCGTTCGGTACATTTGCTTATCACCGAATGCCATTTGGTCTATGTAATGCACCGGGAACCTTCAACGGTGCATGTTGAGTATATTCTCCGACTTTGTAGAAATGATCATAGAAGTATTCATGGACAATTTCACCATCCATGGGGACTCCTATGATGCATGTCTAAAACACCTTGCCCTTGTCTTAGAGCGATGCCAAGAGTCCCATCTCATCTTAAACTCCGAAAAATGTCATTTCATGGTGACTAGTGGCATCGTTCTAGGACATGTAGTGTCGGAAAGGGGGATTGAGGTGGATAAGGCTATGGTTGACATTATCAAAACCTTACCTTATCCATCCAACACCTAAGATATTAGGTCATTTCTAGGACATGCCGGGTTCTACCGGAGATTTATTAAAGACTTTTCAAAGATTGCTAACCCCCTATGTAAGCTTTTGCACAAAGAAGCGGAGTTTGTCTTTGATGCCTCTTGTAGGAAAGCTTTTGATGATTTGAAGGAGAGATTGGTCACCGCACCAATTATTCAAGCACCTCAATGGGACCTCCCATTTGAAATCATGCCCAATGCAAGTGATTACACATTGGGAGTGGTTCTGGGTCAAAAGAGTGACAAGGGACCCCATGTGATTCAATATGCATCTACACTATTGAATGACGCCCAAAAGAACTACTCTACAACGGAGAAGGAGTTCCTTGGTGTGATATATGCCCTAGAGAAATTTCGATCCTATCTCTTGGGCACAAAGTTGATCATCTACACCGATCATGGCGCCATTAGATATCTTGTGGCAAAGAAGGATGCAAAATCAAGGTTGCTGAGGTGGATCCTTCTCCTAAGTGAATTCGATGTACAGATAAAGGACAAGAAAGGAGTGTAGAATGTGGTGGTAGATCATCTAAGCCGGCTAAACCTTAAAGGAAGACCATCATGCCCTCTTGATGAGGTTGAAGAAGGTCTCCCTCATGAGTCCCTATATGCCATCCAAGTGGAGGAGCCATGGAATGCTACCATGGTCAACTATTTGGTGACAAAGCGGTTTCCAAACCATTTTTCTTTCCATCAAAGGAGCAAGGTAAAGTCTGATGCAAAGTACTATATATGGGATGACCCATACTTATGGAAATTTTTCAAAGATCAAATTGTAAGAAGATGCGTGCCCGAGAGTGAGATTTCATCCATCCTACATCATTGTCATGACTATGCATGTGGAGGACACTTTGGGCCACATAGAACCGCAAGGAAAGTGCTTGAATGCAGTTTCTTTTGGCCAAGCCTTTTCAAGGATGCTCATAAATTTGTGAAGACTTGTGACCGATGCCAAAGGGTGGGGAACTTGACAAGAAGGAACGAGATGCCACAACAACCCCTCCTCTATTGTGAAGTCTTTGATGTTTGGGGAATCAACTTTATGGGCCCCTTTCCTAACTCCTGTGGGTACTTATACATCCTTTTAGCGGTAGATTATGTGTCAAAATGGGTTGAAGCAATTTCCACCCGCACCGATGATGCAAGAGTGGTAGCAACCTTCATCCAAGAGAACATATTTTCCCGTTTTGGTTTCCCAAGGGCTATAATTAGTGATAGAGGTACCTTCTTCTACAATAAGGTGATTGGAAGCGTTCTCAAAAGGTATGGGGTGAACCATAAGATTTCTACGGCCTATCACCCACAAACAAACGGCCAAGCCGAGCTCTCCAACCGTGAGATTAAAGGGATCCTTGAAAAGACGGCGAATGCGGATAGGAAGGATTGGAGCAAGAGGCTTGTGACAACCCTCGCGAATGCGGAAATAAAAAATACAAGCATGTGATTTAATTAGTGGAAAATACGGTGTTTTTAAAACTTTTTACATGCAAGATAGAAATACGAGGAATGTCAATAATTACAAACCAAATACAAAATACTACAAGAGACGAAATCTCTCAAAATTTATCAAAGTCAAGTGATTAGCAAACTAGCTAAATAACGTCTAGAGGTGTTTCATCCAGGGACAACGCCCGCTAGCTCACACCCGAACCCAAAATACCACAAGCAAAAAGCCATCCAATCAAGCAACCTGTTCATCCATGAAAAACATGAACGCCACCGTCAGTGGGGAGTAACTCCGGGTTCTCCCAGCCATATCACATTAAACGTACATAAAAGGAAATACAAAAGTAGAAGCATGCATATATAGATATACATGTGAAATACGATAAGGATAGATAGGCAATTCAATATATAATGATAAGAGCATATAAAGTACAAGTCTGAATCCATCATGTTATACAAAGACTCGGGGAAGACACTCTTAGGCAACCAAATACGCTCACTAGGGCTTGCATCTCACCGTTAGCGGTATAAGTTTGATAAGATTGAGACTCGACAAACAAACCATGCCAAGTCATGGTATGACCATGAATAATCAATCATGTAATCATCCATCCAAACACACCAATACATTGATGACCTCTCTCACGGTAAATGAAACGCACTAGCACCGTGTACATGGCAGGTATGATTAAAAGGCATCCACGAGATAAGCATTTCCCTGAACGCATACACGATCACATTTCGTATATGTGGACTAATTTCCTCCGGTAGGACGACGATAATAATACGGTCCTAGTCTGAATCTGGCCAGAATCCTGGAATCGCATTTTCCGGTTCGACATGCGATAAACGTTTCGCATCCAAGACTCGGTCAATCATAGACGCCGAGTACCCCAAATTAGGTAGATAATTCACGAAAGAGGCGGAAAAGAGCACAAGCCTCATAACAAGCGGTACGCTACATTCAAATAACACCACCTCGCAAGTACACAACATTTGACGGCCGGGTCGATTAACGCAAAGCGTTCGCCTCCCAACAACGTCGTCGTATGCCCACTAACACATGCAATTAAGCAGTAGGATACATCCCCGTTCCGACATTCCAGCCTTACGAACGTGGAGGTAGCCAAGGGAATGAGAGAACAAAGCACATAACAAAATGATGCTCAAACCGTAACATTTGTAAAAACCGACTCAAAGTGGGACATACCAAAAACCGTCACAAAACATGAGAATAGGGAATTATATAAAATTAAATATGATAAAACTGAATCAATACATGATACATAAGCATTAGAAAAAGTTTATGAAGCACCATAAATAAGAAACATAGATCCCCTCCCCAAAACAACGTTGTTTGGAAACCAACTAAAACAAGGGTCCACTTCAAACGGTCATAACTAGAGTTCTAGACATGAAAATGTAGAAATTCTAAACGTATGTGATAGCTTATCCTCTTACAGTTCTAAGGGGATGTCACAAGCCCAAAAAAAAGCAAGTAACGAAGGAGATATGATCATTTTACGAAAAGGGGTCAGTGCAGGAAAACTGCAGTCGGCAGCGAGTAACGCTGCCAGCGTCGGACGACGCTGCCAGCGTCCAAGAACGCTACCAGCGTCCTTCACTGGATTCAAGCACGATCAAATCCCAACATGTTATCAACAACAAAAATCCTCATTTATCATCACAAACCATCAATTCTCATATCAATTAACAACTAACAACAACCATCATCAACAACACAATTCCTATTATTACTAATCCTAATCTAAATACGATTACTAACATAGAAAACACGTAAATGATATCGAGTAACCCTTCACCGTTACCTTTTCGCGTCTTTAATCGATTTCTAGAAAGTCTCCACCTACAATTAGATAGCAAAAGATGAATATAATTCACCTTTGAGAAAGACGGATAAATTGAAAAGCGAGAAAGACGGTTATTTTATTACCAATACGGATAGAGGAAGATGAGAGGGGAAGAATAAGACGAACTTACGTGAATTTGAGCGAGAAATGAAATAGTTATGACGATTCTAAGACGGATCAAAATGGAAACTAAGCTTTTGGGGTTTTCTTAGTGAGGAAGAAGGAGTTGAGTTGTGAGAAAGAATTAGGTTAGGGTTAGTATAAGTAGAGAGTAAGTGAAAAAAGTCAAGAAAAGTCAAAGACGTCTTAAGACGTGATTCACTTGAAATCTCGCGTAAAAAATCCAATTACGAACTCGGAAATTCTAAATTCGACTCGGGAAATTTAATTATAAACTAAAGCTAAATTTCGCTGAAAGTATCCGTATAATATTTTTACTATAAAAATAGGGTACATTTTCGGGTGTTACAATCACCCCACCTTTTAAAAAGTTTCGTCCTCGAAACTTGATAGTAGAAACAAAAGTATCAAGGACAAGAATCGGTTTTCAAAATTAATACGAAAACTTTTATAAGGGAAAACATTTATGAAACGAGGTTCGTCTCGAAAATGGTTTAAGGAAATTTTTCGTAAGTGCGAAACTTTATTTACGAATCACAAGAGTCCCCGTCGCGAACGAGTACTCTAATTATCCAAATCAAATTAATGTCGAAATAGTGAAATCGAAAATCAAACAAGCGTTAGCAAGTGCATGACTAGTTATCAGACGTCTCCAATAACAAGTGCAAACATCCAACCAAACGCAAAAATCCAAATATAAAAGCGAAAGAAATCTATTTTCTCCAAAAAGGAGGTAAAAAAACCATCTTTAGACTTCTTTGAAACGTTAAATTAGAAATATAATATGGAAATTTGAAGGTTTTATCAAAGATAAAATCAAATAACAAGACATTACACGTACATAGAGCGACTCGTACATCTCACACACAATTCAGGGTAACAAAATATATACAAAACACGTAAAAGCGAAACAAATCGAAAACTTAGGGAAAGGAAGAATCACGATGAAGTTGGCAGGAAGATCTACAAGAATTCGACATCACTAACTCTACTAATAAACCAATTCCTCAAGAGAATGCAATTTACCCAATTTGCAACTCATCATTTTCAATCATCAGAAAGCCTACAAAAATATTCCATAATCATGTGATTTCAAGCCAATAACCTAATTATTCAGATCCATTTAGTATCCACTAAAGTCCATCGGCACGGTAGACTCCACAACTAACAATCCACAAGAAAGATTTATTACATACTCTAGTCTTCTTAGCTTCATCAAAACTCTTACTAGAAACTACCAACAAAATATTTATATCTAGAGAACCATGATCGCTAACAACCACAAGGTAAAGGAGACTTACCATGAAAATCCCTTGATTCAATTTACTTCAAACTCATTATCCTAAATTTACAATGAACTTTCTCATCTTCGAAAGTCAAAACACAATCAAAGCAACAAACATAATTATCTAAGATTCAACTAGCCTCATCCAAAGTCTCACGACAAGGGAAGATCCACAATTCGATATCGATTATAATGCCTCTTTAATATGCCATAACATCCTTAATTCGATCATTATTACACTCGAAGCCTCAAATACAAATAGTCACTTTAGCAAATTATGGTGGTTACTAATCCTCAAGATAAATAGGTTCACCATTCTATCTCTATAATCCATAACGACTGAGCACTCACTATCAAAAGCTTGCAACAAACATTTCTCAATCTCAAACTATGATTCCTTAAGAATAAAAGAGAATTACTAATTCCAAACCACAAATGATCAATTACTTGGCAATCAGACAACCATTCAAATCATATAGTTCATCTAAAACTCAATATGAATCGATTTTCATTTACGACAATACTCCTCAAACCTTGGGTACCGGCTTAATTATCCTAAAGCAAAGTCTCTTTTAGAATCCACCAATTAGAGACATCTAATTCCCAAATGACATACCAAGCAACCGTTATAATACCCAACAACAACGAACTATTATCATGATCAACTCAATTTTCGAAATAGCGCTACAATACCAAGCTCTAAATCTAAAACTACTAAGAGAGGATACATTATCACTTTTAGGATTCATCCTACAGCTTAAGTCCTATTTTCCATGATCAAATACAACATGAACTTTGCTCAATCCCAGGACACATACTCTAGCTAAAGAATCCCAAAATACATTACACTTATTCTCTGAGCCTTACAAACGGAATATCCAATCCACTAGAGAAAAGATGAAGGAGCAACGAGATAGAAAACGATAAGGAATCTCAAGGAGAACACGGGAATAAATAAGGCACGAGATTACAAGAGGGCAGCGCTGAAAATAACGAGGTCAAGAAAGAGACAAAGCACATAGTAGAGGTATGAATATATCCGAGTAAGAAATAAGGTACGAGCATGCGATTTCTTAAAGATCAATCTTGACAAAAACATTCAAGAATGGAAATGAAAAGGGATGCTGGCACGAGTAAAGGTTTAAGGTTTAATCCACAAAATTTCTCCTTTCAGACTTAGGGTGATAGTAAAGCAACTCATCCCAATAACAAAGGTCTCTTACAAGGGACCCTCGTACCACAAATTATCAAAGTAAGGTACACCTAAATTCGACAAATCGACTACAACCCAATTCATCCATCCTTTCATATCACACGGATTCCCAAATGCGGAATTGCAACTCAAGCATAGTAACATTCATTTAGCTCAAATATTCAACACAACCTCAAAGGTTTCTTTAACTGAAGGACTAACAAATACTCCCTTATACTCGGTCATTTTCAACTCATATAGCCCACGAGTTCATTATTAACAAAGTACAATCTCAAGTCAAACATCATCATTAACGTCCCAAGGTATTTCCATCATAGCTCACATCATCGAATCTCGCTCATATATATAAGCCTCAAGTAATATGGTTCAACTTACAACGAAACCTTACTACTTCAAACGAGTCTCCGATACCATAAGATAAGATCATATCTTTAAATCCAAGAACTATAGCCAAATGATTTTCCACCAAGCCTATACTCACAAACACACAATTGGAAACCACAAGACATCACTTAACCTCAAAAGTATTTCGCACCTCAAGATATCATTCAAAACTTCTTATTTACACCAATTAGACATATCATAAGCATGGTCTTCAATACAATACCAAACTTCTAAGTCCAAAAGACTAGATTACTAATGAGTTAAGAAGTCATAGCCAACTCATTCGACCTTACACCATCGAATATCATAAACTATTTACACACAAGTCATGGCAAGCATTTATACATTAAAATCATTAAACATACCTTACTACACTTTCCTCAAGGATACCAACTCTCACCACTAGGGGAGAACTTAAGTCTACACAATTTTTCTCGAATCCCAAATTCATTCTAATCAACACTAACACTCCACCAAGTCTAAAATTCTTCCGACCAAGTACAATATGCCACAAACAAAAGGTATGGTGTCCACAAAAGGTCACCTAAGGAAGTTGATGGTACAAATTGATAAGAAGGAGGAAAGTAACAAGAGTAATTTCCAAGGGGAAAAGAAGTTAGATGATAAAGAAGCACTTAGATAGAAGGAAGAGAGCATGATACATTAAGGACGATAGAAAACATCGATGAGGAAGAAATACACTTCAATTAGGCTCGTCTGTGACACCCTCAAATTTGCGGAAAGAAAAAAAAATTATTTAAATACATAAAAGATAATAATAAAACATAACGAAGGTGTCATAAAATAAAAAGGTCATTACAAAACGGAAATAATATTCTACAAAAGAAATATACAAGACGGGAGACATATCTCCCGTATAAATACGGAAATAAAATAGTGTACAATAATATACAAACTATGAACCGATATAGGTCCAAGGTAAATACTTCGCTCGCTAGCTCGTCCATGTAACCCAAATATGCAACACCACCTGTTCGACCGCATTAAATATAAACACGGAAGCCACAGTCAGTGGGGAGTAACTCCGAGTTCTCCCAGCCACGAAATGTCGAGTTTAATGAAACATGAAAACATAAAAGCAATGTATATATAAAATACAAAACATTAACATATATGATATGCTTTTCATGTTATGAAACAGTTAACTAACATATAACCTATCATATGAAAGCTATCATGTGAATTCGATAATAAAATATAACTCGAGGTAGGGAAGCTGGTATGCGGGCTCAGCGGTTACCAAGTAACATGGCCCTGATACACTCAAACCCTAATCAACACGTAATCATGTGAATCAGTTAACACCCGTTAATCCAAACTCTATCAATCCTAGCCGGCTTGCATCTCACCTTCTAGAACTCATAGAATCATACATACATGAAAGACTAATACTTCTACAAACAGGCATAAGTTCTTAGTCCAGTCAATAGTCGACTTCTGTAACTCGAGGCTATACCACAAGGGAGGAAAACATCCTAGTCCTAGACTGATCAGACCTAGCGACAACAGCTATTCCATTCCCC
>JAIUZE010039290.1:0-15740 GCA_022085475.1 Heliosperma pusillum | reverse complement strand
ATTATGTGCATTAATTCGTTTATTTTTGATGGGTTTTTGCTTTAATTTCTTGTTCCCAGGTTTAATTGCTGTGGTGGGTGAATTTTCGTAAGAGAAGTGAGGAATTTAAGAGAGAAATTAGCATTAATTCAGGTGAAGTTTTTGTCTTTACAAGTTTTTTTTTTTTTTTTTTTTTTTAAAATTAATTTTGGGTTTCAGATGTTTTTGCATGTATTTTGTGTATAAGATTGTTTGGGGAGGTGGGTTTTTCAGATGAATATGTTGAAAATAAATGTTGGGTTGATGGTTTTGCTTTAATGGGTGTTTTCGTAATGTGTGATGATTGCATGTTTGATATGGTTTGATATGAGTTGAATGAGTCTTTTTGTATGTGATGATTTTGATCATTGGTCATAATTCAAATGTACCCTGAATTGAAGAAGGAAAATGATTTTGATTGATACCCTTTCCGTCTCGATATATTTTAATAAAGGTAAACAAATGACTGAGACCGAGCGTTTATGTATTGATTTGGTCCTGAATATGCTTCCTAGGTTTTGTGATTGTGTGATTTCAAGGTATAGGGTTTGTGATTAGGTGAACTTCTTGGTGGTGGGTGATGATCTGCTTAGTTTCATACATGATGTCCACAGACCCCACTTAGTGACAGTGAGAATGTGGTAGTTGTAGTAGTAGTGCTTTTTCTTCTAGTCTTTTGACCACATTTCTGATATGTTAGGCAATTATTGAGTAACTGCGGGCGGTTTCTCTTATTAGAGGTATTTCGGAAAGAAGGTTCTAATTTGTGTTGGCATTAAGGTATTCGTGGAGATGTTGGGATCAAAGAGCAAGTTTGCAAAGTTCAAATTTGTTGGCTGTTTTGGCCTTTTTTTTGGTTTTGGAGCTTAGTTACTGAGTGTTTGATTTTTTTTTTCATTGATATATTGTGACACATCATTAATGGCAGCATCAGTGACTTGGTTGTGAAGTTTTGTTCCCGTCACTTGTCTCCAAGGTGATTGTTAGTGCCGCGGGAAAAATCTATCTCTTAGGAGGATGACAGCTGATGGGAACCAAACTCTAGCTGTGTTGTAGGGGGATTTGAGCCTAAGTGACACGTTGATAGTAGTCGGCATTGCTGTGATAATTTTGGTATAATTATTTGTCTAGTTATGTACTCCACGGCTTTCATAGTCGATCAAATGATGAACATTGTATATAAGGGGACATCTTTGCTGGGATGTGAGAATATTACTTTTCGGGATGCTGTTTGACGTTTGTGTAATTCATCCTAAAGTCGATAACATTGTTACATCCTGCTAGTTGTGTGATCCATGTTTGCTTATTGTATATTCTAATCATTATGACTTTATATTGAGCTAACAAGATGTTCTTTTCCTGCATTCGACTTTGTGCGTTTGTTTTAACTGATTTAATCAGAACATGTGTTTTAATATAATTTGCTGGCATGGTCATGTTTCTATAATCTCTGCTCCATATTGAGACCTTGTTTGATCTTATAATATAAGTGTATTTGTTGCTCACCAATTGGTAGCATGTGAATTTAAATCTATTCCACATTTCTCTCCAAGACAGTGTGACTGTGAATACCCTACCGTAACCCCTGCTTTCAGCTGTTCTCTTCATATGTTTTATGAGACCTTCCATCTACCTCTTTAAGCAATTTGCTTACAAGCGAGTATCAGTCTAATCTATTGGGCGATCTCTCCTCCCGTAGAGTATTGTCATGAGAGTCTTCGAATTTATGTTCCTGCAATTCATCTTTTTCTGGTGGAAACGAGGGGTTTCTTTTTTTTTATAAAAATATATTGTCCGAGCCTCCGTTTGTGTGACATATGGAATAGATCTATTGGCAGGTGCTATTTCATTATCTTAGAATTTGCCTTCAGAGCAGTAATAACATAAATAAAAACCTTTTCTGCTTATCAATGTGCTAATGTTTTCAGTTCCTTGGTAGAAAATCCTTTTTAAGCTGCATACTGATCCATGTTTAATGCACTCTTATGCTGATATGTTTCAAATATAAATCAATTCTTGAAAGGATTCTTTTTTCGGCTATCAGCTGTTTAATTAAAAATACACTGACCAACCTAAGTAATCATGTATACAGGCGTACCCAAGTTCGGGCAGGTGTTTGAGCTCGGCTCAAGTGTGAGTGTAAGAAACAAATAGACTTGAATGCCTAGATTGTTGGATCTTTTAACTTTGCAGCTACTTAAAGTAAGTAGCGAATTTTTTTGCTTTGTTCCCCTTTCAATTCTTATAGGCGTCAATTTCAATCTCTTCCTCCATCCTTTCCACATGTCTTTGATTTACTCCTACTTCGGGCATGCTCCTTATCTTTTGTTTACAATCATGCCCCTTACTCATCTTCATATGCCAATTTATTTTCATATCTAGGTGAAAGTTTCACTTTGAGTAAGTGCATTTGAGTTTCCATGGACATTGACGTTGATTACGAGAAACAAGTACCTGCAGGGACCCTAACTGGCATCAAATTTAATATTCTAACAGAAACAGATGCTGTAAGTACCGATTTTTTTTTCTTATTATGACGATTTTGGGATATGTGTCTATCTATTTTCGATAGAACCAAAGATAAATTATCTTTTTGGACTGTGTATATAATGGACTGTATCAAAATGGATTGCTATAACCCTCTACATTTCTTTTTTCGTGATCTAGTAGATAGATGCCCTTTTGGTCGGCTATGTTTCTCTTGGAAATAGAATCTTTGTTAAAGCAAATGATGTGTATGCCTAACGCCCCGTCCTACTTTTCTTTAAGGAGTCTATTTATAGGCACGGTAGTGATTATATATGAATGGCTATTTTAGTATACACAACCATTCATCTTGCTTCAACAACATTCCCGAATGCTTCAAGGCGAAGTAAGGAGTGGTTGGATGTACACAACCTGACCCTTTTTAGCTACTCAAAAGGCTATATTTGGATGATCCATAATAAAAATTGTGTTAAGAAATGCATCAAACGACTGCCACTTCACAATAAAAGGAAACGCAATCAACCTAGGTAAACCACTTACTTTGCTTCCTATAGCTAAGATAATAAGATTCTATAGGCTGAATTCTCAGGTGTCTTTTTCAAGAACAATGTTTAGCCTTTTTTTTTCACTTTCTTCGGTTAGGGACTCTATTCTTAATGATTAGTTCTCTACTGTGCTCAAACATTAATCTCCCATCTCCTCTTCCTAGATCAATTAATTATGAGGTCTGAAGCAGATATAGTAGGACCCTTTGAACTTGCAAGGCCTCAACTAATCGTTAATAAAAACTTTGGGTTACTTGTAACTTTTGAGAGATCGTGAAGCCGTGTTGTATATAATGAAGCTCAAACATGTTTCTTTTATAGAAAGGAGCTCTTTTGTGTCTGGTTATGTCACAATAGCATTTATTTTCCTTTAGTCTTTGTGATAGACCTTTCGGTTGATACAGATGCCTTCCTGTTTCTCACATCTGAAACAATCTTTTCTTGTTGTTTAAGGCAGATCTTTATTCTTGTATAACTTGGTTTGCCATATATTTTTTTTGTTTTCTGCCTAATTCATTGACTATGGATACTTTGTGTATTTCGATGGAAAGCAATCATCGTATTTTTGATGACACTGCTTCCACATTTTTGTGTATCAAGAATTCAAATTTTGCTCTTTCATAGTTGAAGTGAAGCTCACCAAGCATGATTTCCCGGTTTAGTAAGATCTAGAATCTATAAGTGAACACAGCCCCTAGTGTCATTAAATTGATGCCTTCTTGTACCCCCCTGTGTTCTTTAGTTGGTAATGAAATTATTCCCCCCCCCCCCAAAAAATACGACCATCTCCCTTTCGCAGCAATAGTGGTATACAAATAGTAACATCTTAATGACATTTCAGGAGAAGCTATCTGTCATATCTATTGAAACACCTGCCAGTGTTACTGATCCAAGATTGGGGTTTCCGAATCCCTCTTCACAATGTGCCACCTGCGGTGCTACAAATACCAAGTATTGTGAAGGTACATATGTGACATAGCGGTGCTCTAAATGGAAGCTATTTTTTCTACTTGTAATTTACTTTACATCTGTTTTGTGAATCATCTGGCAGGTCATTTTGGGGTCATCAATTTTCCTTATACCGTACTGCATCCATATTTTATATCTGAAGTTGTACAGATTCTGAACGGAATTTGCCCAGGATGTAAATCTGTCCGAAGAGAAAGACGTGTGAAGGTCAGAAACTTTTCTTGTCAGTTTTGTTCTATGTTTTTAGAATGTTCCTTTACATGATCATAACATGGTTCCCACAGGGTGCTAAAAGCAAGGGTAGGCCTGATCAGCTAAATCCATGTAAATATTGTGCTGTAAGTTTTTCTAATGTGCTTGTAGTAAAGTCCTAAGTCGTTACTTTTTTCCATCTTGTTGTAAAACGTAAATATATTATCTTATCGCTGTGTTCTCTATGCAGGCAAGGGCTCCATATGTGAGATTCAGACTTTCCACCACCGACCTGTTTAAAAAGACTGCAATTATAGCAGAGCTTAATGAGAGGACACATAACAAATACCAACTTGATAATTATTGGGATTTTCTTCCTCAAGATGTTCAAGTTCCAGTGGACGAAAAAACTGACCACACTAAAAGAGTCCTGTCACCAGCACAGGTACATGATTCTCTTACCTACCTTTTGTTATGTTTTAGTATATGTTGCAAACTCACTATCTATATGCGGAATCTTGAAGGTAACCTGTTTAAATTCTAAACAATGGACTTTAAAAATAAAGTGTGCATAGATATTCGAAATTTCGATTCTGATGAAATTTGGGATGCAGCTCCTGGTTTTTTCGGACTCTGTTAAACTCCCGAGTTTACTGATATCTCTCTTATTCACGTATGTTTATGCTTTAGCATACTCAGGGGTTCTCATCATTGAGAGAAATTTATTTTTTGGTCTGAGAGAGTACCTTGACTTCCGTCATTTACAAACGGCAAAGCACGGAAGTCATTGGCCAGAAACTGGGGATTGTTGGCCACTTTTCACCCACTTTTTTTTTTAGTCTCTGGATGCTGGAGTCATTGGGAAATTAACTATGATTTTAATTTTGTGTTCCACAGGTTCATGCTTTGTTAAAAAACGTTGACAAAAGCTTCATAAAGCAGTTTGTTTCAGAAATTGATGTACTTTTTCTGAACAGCTTCCCTGTGACACCCAACTGTCATCGTGTTACAGAAATTGTGCATCCACAATCTTGTGGGCAAAAAATAATTTTTGTGAGTAATTTTTTGTATTTTTTTTCTCCCCCTTGTTCCAAGTTTTTCTTTATACTCATGATCTGTAGTTTTTATCTTAGGATGACCGAAGTAGGGCTTTCAGGAGGTTAGTTGATTTCAGAGGGACTGCGAATGAGCTGGGATCTCGTGTCCTTGACTGTTTGAAACTATCCAAGGCATGAACCTAATTATGGACTCTATACTCTGAACCTTTTCTCCTATTCTTGTTAGTAAACTATACGGTGTTTATTATTCAATGCAGTTACGTCTAGAGAAGGCAACCAATAATGGTAGTACTGAAAACAACAATGAATGCCCGTTGAATACGTCAGCTTCAAAGTGGATGAAAGAAGTAATCCTCACCAAGCGGAGTGATCACGTTATTCGCTCGGTTGTCACCGGTGATCCTAATTTGAGGGTTTGGGAGATTGGCATTCCCTGTTGTATCGCTGAAAGACTGCAAATCTCTGAGCATCTTAATCCTTGGAACAGGGAAAAGTTGTCAGCTAGTTGCAATCTTAGATTCCTTGAGAAGGGAGATGTCTATGTCCGACGAAAAGGCGAATTGATTCGTGTCTATCGCATGGAGGATTTCCAATTAGGAGATCTGATACGTAGGCCTTTAACTGATGGAGATGTCATGCTGATAAATAGGCCTCCTTCAATACATCAACATTCCATACTTGCTCTATATGTGAAGATTCTTCCAATAAATACGGTAGTCTCGATCAATCCTCTATGCTGTGCTCCCTTGCGTGGCGATTTCGACGGTGATTGTCTTCATGCCTTTGTGCCCCAATCAGTGGAGGCTAGAGTTGAACTTAAAGAACTTGTGGGCTTGGATAAGCAGTTGAGGAATGGACAGAGTGGAAAAAATTTACTATCTCTCACCCATGACAGCTTGACAGCTGCACATTTGATCATGTCGGAAGGTAATTTGCTATCCAAAACCGAAATGGAGCAACTTGAAATGTTGTCTTCTCGACAGTTACTATCATCTGCTATCAGCGATACACCGTCCAGGAGTCTTACTTTATGGACTGGGAAACAGTTTTTCAGCTTGTTACTTCCTTCAGATTTCGACTATGTCTCTCCTTCAAATGAGGTCCACATTAGTAAGGGAGAACTATTGGAAGCTCCGGATGGGTCATCTTGGTTGCGAGGAGATGCAGATGGGAACTTCTTTGAATGTCTTATAAACCATTGTGGTGGTAAAGCTCTTGAGTATCTGGATATCGCTCAGAGAGTCCTTTGTGAGTGGTTGTCATCAAGGGGGTTTAGTGTCTCTTTACATGACCTTTATCTTTGTTCCGATGAACACACACATAAGAATTTGATTGATGAAGTTTCATGCGGTCTCGAAGAAGCCGAGAAGAACTGCCATCTAAAACAGCTGTTGATGGAGTCTTTCACAAGTTACCTCACTGGCACACAGGATGAGGATGAGAATGTCACGTCACTTGAGGTGGAAAAGCTATGTTATGAAAAGCAAAAATCAGCTGCCCTAAGTCGAGCTTCGGCCGATGCTTTCAAATTTGTTTTCCGAGATATTCAGAACTTGACTCATCAGTATGCTGTTAACGAAAATTCTTTGCTGGCCATGATAAAATCAGGAAGCAAAGGGAGTCTGCTGAAAATAGTTCAGCAGAGTATGTGTCTCGGGTTACAACATTCACTTGTACCTTTGTCGTTTAGACATCCTCATAGGCTATCATGCACTGCTTGGAATGACTTGAAGAAAAAAAGTGGAACTTCTGACGGCGATTTTGGTTTTGCCAAATCGTTTATTCCATTTGCTGTGGTTGAAAGTTCATTTGTTACGGGGTTGAACCCTCTTGAATCATTTGTTCATTCTGTTACTAGTCGAGATAGCTCCTTTAGTGAAAATGCCGAGGTTCCTGGAACATTGACAAGAAAGCTTACATTTTTCATGCGTGATATCCAGCTGGCATATGATGGTACTGTTAGAAGTGCGTATGGAAATCAAGTTATTCAGTTCGATTATGCCATGGAAAAAGATAGTATTGTTCCACATGACAAAAGCAAAGGATCAAGTGACGATAACATGAATGTGTGCAATGCTGTTGGTGGTCATCCTGTTGGTGCCTTGGCAGCTTGTGCTATTTCCGAAGCTGCTTATAGTGCTTTAGATCAACCAATCAGCATACTAGAGCCATCTCCATTACTAAATTTCAAGGTTCTCATATCTTTCTTTCTCCAACACTTTTTGGATTTGTCTGTCTTTCTGTCTATTTTTTTTGCCAAGTGCTTCATATTATCTTATGCTTTTTTTGCGAGAAAAGAGCATATAGTATGTGTACATTGTCTCATATAATTTAGTTTTAGGCATCTAATTTCAGATGTTTCCTGATTAGGTACATGTAAAGTGTTATCTATGTAACATTTTGAGTAGCTCACTGATTGAATTTAGGAAGTGAATGTATTATTTGACAAATGTCTTGCAAGGGATCAGCTCTCTTACAATAATAGCAAGCTGCAAGCGTTCAACATTCATATATGTGTTGTTTTGTTGCTGAATTCGAAATATCTGATTAATGTTTCATCATGCAGAAAACATTGGAGAGTGGCTCTCGAAAAAGAACAGGACGCAAGACTGTTTCACTATTTCTTGCTGACAAACTAAGAAGGGTTCGTTACGGTTTTGAATATGGGGCCTTAGAAGTTAAGAATCATCTCGAGAAGCTTTTATTTTCTGACATTGTCTCGAAGGTCTTGATTCTGTAAGGATATCTTGTTCTAAACCACACCCTTTTTCACTTCTTGGTCACATTGCTTGTTTTCATTGTTGTTAACTCTTAATTTTTTTGTGTAACACTTTAAATTGCTTTTTTTTTGGTTTACTAGCTACTCACCACAGACTGGCAATCGACTAAATATATGCCCTTGGGTTTGCCATTTTCACGTAAGCAAGGTAATGAGTTACACCCTTTATCAGAAGTTGATTGACAATTCACACTTCATCCTCCTTACCAAATGTTTCAATGACTTTGTCCAGGACAAACTGAAGAGACGGCGACTGAAAGTTATCTCTATCATTGACGCCCTCACCAAGGAGTGTGAGGCAAATCCCTCCCTTTCTAACGTGCATATAGTCAGGAAGTAAGCCTTTGAACTCCACAGAGTATTTTATTCTTTTTGAACAAAGTTAAAATCTTAAATGGAAATGTTGGTATCATTCCTACTTTTATTTGATTGTAAGGAGTATTATAATAGATCTAAAATCAAATGATACTCTCATGAGACGACAGGACTCCCACTTATACTATTTATTTCATGTGTATTGATCTATTTTTTGCATTTAAGAAGACACTATACAAATAACTTTTTAATATATAGTAAGTGTTAGTTAAGATAAGATCGAGTTTTTAGTTCTCTTAACTTACTTGTACAACTTAGAATAATCTCTTAGGGCTCGCTTGGACTGGAGGTAATTATTACGGGAGTAATAAAGCATAAATGAACTAGAAAATAGAGGAGAGTGATGGAGGTAGAGATAGAAAGGAGATATTATAGTGTAATAGTTCCTCCATTAAGGGGTAAAAGTTCCCCACCTTCCCCCCCTAAGTAATGCATTACCTCCATATGGAGGTAATAATTCCTCCCTAACCTTCTCTCTCCACCCTTCACAAACCACCAATCTCCTTCCATTTCTTCTTGTTTTAGCTTCTATTACTCCCCTAATAATTACCTCCATTCCAAGCGAGCCCTTAAGATTCTTCCATTCTATCCTATGGGGTAGTCATTTTCTCTTTTAGGCTTGAATGAGAGAACTCAAGCATCAATTCTTAATGTTTACTAACATACTGTAGTGGCTCTTTAAAATAGTGTTCTCTACACCGACACTCTTTGGAAGTGGCTATGATGGAATAAACAAAACTACTTCTAAAGTGTATATGTGTCTTATATTGAAGTAACGTTTGACCAATGCAGCTCCCTTAACAACTTTCATTGTAGATCATAGTCATCATACCATCCACAAAGGGTAAGGATGTGTACGCCCAACCCATTTCACCCTTCATAGACATCGAACTAAATCTTAATTTGAGACTTGGTCCGCGAAATTGGTTTTTATTTTAATCAAAATGCGGTTGTGGTAATCTTTTAAGTTTTGTAACTCAATCGTGTTGCGGTGTCTCGGCCTTAATTTAATACCATGGCCGTTGGTGAGACTTGAGAGAGTCTTTGTGGGATGTTTGTACGGTAAATGTGGCATTTTCAGAGTAGCCCTTTGTTTCATTGGTCTGATTTAGCTTTTTCTGCATAATAACTCTTGCCATAGGTTATTAGCTGTTTACTTTTTTGTTTCTTGTTGAACTTTATAAGCTTCTTGAAATTTGGGCTATCTAGACTTTGGTGACACCTGGTTTGTTAAATTTGTCTAATTTCACTTTGGTGACCGTAGGTTTGGTAAATTTACTCACTTTGATGGCCTCCGGTATAAAATAGTCAACTTTCTTCTAAAATAATGAATTTTTTTGACATATTATATCACCAAAGGGAGAAA
Organism: Heliosperma pusillum; assembly: GCA_022085475.1. Taxonomy (NCBI): domain Eukaryota; kingdom Viridiplantae; phylum Streptophyta; class Magnoliopsida; order Caryophyllales; family Caryophyllaceae; genus Heliosperma; species Heliosperma pusillum. Next base: position 5,951 of record JAIUZE010039290.1, on the reverse strand, counting down.
TATACGGAGTTACTAGAGAATATTATACAGAATATATTGTCATTAGATAATATATTGATTAGGAAATATCTATCATATTTATCTATCAAATTCCGTGCCACGAAAGTGGAGTTATGTTGAACTTGAGGGCACCAAAATGAAAATACTTGCACCTTCTATGTATGACTAGAAGCCTTGTGGCAGTCTTGAATTTACTTTTTATTACTAATTTCAAGGTTTGAGTATGTTATTAATCAATTGTCACTCAGTAACTTATGTTTTATTTTCTATTTAATATTATTTGTTTCTTGCTTCTCTATTTTTTATTGCTAAACAATCTATGTTGAGCATATACATGATCAATTGAAGGTCGTTGTCTTTGTTGTATGGATTCTCTAATCGGCTCTCTTGCATACTCGTGTGATGTGCACTCATATGAACTGACCAACTTAATTATAGGAATGGTTGTCTAGCTGATACCAAAAGTGAAAACAATGCTGCACTTTGTATTACTGCTACAATCAGTCAAGATTCACGAAATTCTTCTCGTGATTTGAAAACTATTCGAGATGTGATCATACCAAGTCTTCTGGCTGCTCTAGTAAAAGGTGCACACATTTATTTAGGACTTCTATTTCTCTTATTTTACGTATTATGGCATTTTTACTTTTGAGATTTAGATATTGCAAATCAGTACTTCAGCCTGAAAACTCGTGTAGCATATTAGTATGATTTTATGTTAGGGACTTTCCTTACCATGATAAAATGAATTGTTGGTTTCTTTTTAGCGTACATTATATGTGGTTTTTGTTTAGAATTTTCTTTATTTTCTAGTAAATGATGGACGAAATTTAGTTTAAGGGGTCACTTGAAATAATTTTTGTTCTTAAATCTTAATTATAATGTGTGTCCGACACTCTGGCCCCTGTTTGGTTTGGACATGAACCTACGCGGAGGCATCACGGTTATGACAACAAATTGTAAACACTTTGCGCTATGAATTCGATATAGCTATTCCATTGTGTACTTTGGAAGGTAATAGTACTCATTAATGCGTTATCTCTACTCCATGAATTAAAATTCTGGACTCTCGATTAAGAACATCATTTTCTAGAAGTTTGTGCTTTCGGTCTTTCACCATGTCCATGTCTGCTATGTTAAAACCTATATTTTCCTTGTTTTACCCATATTAACAAGCAGTGTGAATATTGTGGTCTTTCCTTGAGGCTAATATAGCCCTCTATCATGTTAACTTGGGAACAAGCTGGCTGTTTTATTTACAAAGGACTTATAACATACGATTTCTCTTCTTTCTTTTCCCAATGAATGTCACTATCTTATTCTTTCCCTTTTGAGCTATTCAGATCCGCAAAACATTAGAATACCCCACTGCCTGTTTGAAGTGAAGTAGAGTATCTCAGATTATTTGTGCAACTATGTACAACATTGGATCTCGCGATGGGATTTTATAGAATAAAATGTGCCTAGGCCCTAGGGTTTGTTCAAAGATATTGGTCGTGCTGTTTCTCATAACTTTCCATATAAAATTATACTTTTTAATGTTACTAGTGAGTTGGTTTCTCTTTGTCGATCATTCAATCTGATGAGATTAAGACTTGCTAAGGCCTAAGGATATAGTGCCACACCTTAATTTCTGATTTTGATCGATAATGAATGTTTTGTATTCCCTGATCAATGTTTTCTTTGCTCTGCTGAATTATGTTTTTAAAACTCTTCTCTAGGATTTATCGAGGTTGACAAGGTAAATATCTTGTGGCGTGATCAGTCTAAAGATTCAAGAGCAGCTAAGCATTTAGCTGGTGGTGAACTATACTTAAGTGTTTCTCTCTCACCAAGTGGCGGTAGCAAAAACCCATGGAATCAATTAATGGATGCTTGTCTTCCTATCATGGGTTTGATAGATTGGTCGCGCAGTCACCCTGATGACCTGAGTGAGATATTCTCAGCATATGGTGTTGATGCTGCATGGAATTCTTTCCTTGGGGTTGGTTCTTGTTTAACTATTATCTCTCTTGCTCCTTACAAAACAGAATTATGAGACGGTGGCATACATACGCCCACACCATTTAATAAATTTTCCTCATTTTATTATTAAGTTTAATGATGGCTTAGATGTATGCATACAACCGTCTCAGACTCTCAGATAAGGCTCTGTGTCTTTATATTAGTTTTGGACTTTTCAAGATTTATGTAACTATGTCCTCAAAATTTACAGAATTTGAAGTCTGTTGTCAGTGATATCGGCAAGAGTGTTCTTCCTGAGCACCTAAACCTAGTGGCAGACTGTTTGTCAGTGGCAGGAGAATTTGTGGGGTTGAGTGCAAAAGGAATCGCGAGGCAAAAAGCTCATGTCTCTGTTTCATCTCCATTCATGCTGGGTTGCTTTACTGTGAGTTATATAACAGTTTTGTTTAACACTTCAAATTATAAAGTTTTTCCGTGTAAGAGAAAAGTTATGACAAATATCGATAAGTTAGGTATTTGTGCATCACTTCGCCGTTATTCGCTTGTAGATCCTAGTTGGCTTGGTCCGTATAAATGCAAATGCCTAACTATAAGGTCCCAAAACTTGACTAATACATTACATTTGTAGCTTTATGTTACGGAGTACTAGTTTGCTATACTCTCTCAAGTTGATCTGTTTTTTTTTTTCTTTTTCCCGACTGTTTTGCAGAATGCTGGTGCTTCGTTCATAAAAGCTGCTAAGCGAGGAGCGACTGACGGGCTGCATGGCAGCTTGGACTCTTTGGCATGGGGTAATGTTCCACGTGTGGGTACCGGAGCACCTTTTGAATTTCTTTATTCTCCCAAGGTATTATCCTTTCCCCTGAACTACATGTGCTTTTAAGTGATTAATGATTTGTGTGATCGATTTATCATCACTTTATGGAAAGACTCTGGAGTCTGGACAAATATAGACTATCCTTTTTGTAGAAAAAATCATTTTTTTTTGTTTTATTAACCTCAACTGAAAATTGGGATGTGATTATCATTTATAAAGGTATATACACTAATAAGTTCATTTGTAAATATTGTTACAAGTTCGCAACAACGAAGTTACCAAACATGAACTGTTCTTAAATAAACAAATTCGGATGTCCTAGATGTAACTTTTTACTACGTTTCTAGAATTCTTTCTTGGAAAGAATTGAAGGAGTAATTGGAGGAGTAATTAGGGGTAATTTAATCAAACAAAAAGTAACTATAGAATTGGAGGAGTAAGTATGTCAATTGAGTTTGAGACCGAAACTTAATTGACTTGGAAGGAAAAGAAATTCAAAACTTAACACCACCCCCTCCTTTTCCGTGTTCTTGATTCATGATAATGGTTCTCATTGTTGTTTCTCCGTTTTTTCCAGACACACGAAATTGAGAAGCCCTTGGATGTTTATAAACTTCTGGCTAGCCAAGAGAGTGTTCCTGAGGTTGACGTGAAAATAGATGTACCTCCCAATGGCGAGAAGCTTGTCTCGGAAATGTTTCGCACTCAGCTTCTACAAAAGCAATTTCCAAAAGGTCTCAAAAGTATTGGGTTACCAAAAATACTTTTACAGAGCCAAATTTCAGTGGATGACATACTGAACCTCGGTCGTCTATGCAATAAATTGTTGCACAAGTAAGTAATACGGAGTAGCTTTTAAATTGATCATGTATTTGATGTTTCCCATAACTAGGATCTTCTTAAATCTACATTTGCAGCAAGCAAAGGATAGCACTCTATTTCCGTGATGGATTTATTGTTTGTTCTATATTTCTTAGGATTTCAGAAGTTAACTGATTAATCCATCTCTCCAATTTTCGCACAGGTACGCTATTGGTGAACGATTGAGTGACAATGACAAGACGGGGGTGCTGATGGTTTTAAAATTTCACCCACACAAGGAGAAGAAGATTGGCGACGGAGCTGTTGACATAAAGGCAAGTCTTGCTTGTTTTTGTTTCCTCATTGTTGAAGATCGTTCTACTTTCTATGTTACTAACCTCCGCCTCATTGTTTCTTCCTATTTTTCAAAATAAGTGAGGAAATATGGAAAAAAAAAAAGAAATAGAGAGTAATGGTTTTGTGGGAATTTTCGTTGCTCCCTTTATTAATGCGATCCCTGAATGAAAATGGTTCGAAATAGATTTGTGAATTTGATGTTCTTTGTTTATAGGTCGGTAAACACCCTGAACATGAAGGGAGCCGCTGCTTCATTCTAGAAAGACAGGATGGCTCATTTGAAGACTTCTCGTACAAGAAATGCATTCATGGTGCATTGGAGATTATTGCGCCTCACCGAGCAAACATCTATCAGACTCGGTGGTTACGCAATGGTTCGAAGCATTAGTTTCGGACCGTGGGCATTCTCGCTATTTCCCCCCCTCTTGCGGTTGAGATGCCCTAAATGAACAATAAGTGGGGGAACAATAATAAATATTGCGGAAAAGCAAGAAATTGGTAGTAATCCATGTTGCATTGTATTTGTAGTAAAATGTAGTCGTCGTAGTAGTAAGTAGTGTAGGCTTTCCTCTACGCTTCTTTTTGCTGCTTCTACTTCATCTTTGTTGCCCATATTTTGAAGCGGCAATGAAAATGTTAGTCGAAGCAGCAAAGAGAAGCTGGGAAAGTAGTAGTAGTAGTAGTAGTAGTAGTATAGTATATGTATCTTCTCTTGTAATCTTTTCCAAACTTTCCATGCAATGCAAACATTTTTCTTTCAGATTTTGCATCCTTGGTGGGTTTTTTCAATTTATTTTCCGGACTATAAATGACCGGACTCGACATGTTTATCAAATCTAACTGGCTACGGAGAGGAATTTACCTGTAACAACGTTCTTTTTGCCATTGTGTTAATATTATTAAGGTGGATACCGTCTTAAGGAAGACCAACCGTTTAATTGTTAGTTACAAAACAAGAATAAAAGCAAAATGGGTAAGGATACAATACATGCATCAAAGACATCATAATTTACAAGTTGATGAAAAGAAACAAAATAGGATCGATAACATAATTTTAATAATAATAATAATAATAAAACAAGTATAAAAAACAAAATAATAATGCGGCTTATTACCTTTTTAGGTGGAATAGAACTACAGACGCACAAGACACCAAAAAAGGGCTACAGACATACAAGGAACAAACAAAAACTAGATTGGCCCATGGGCCATACCATCGAGCCCACAAAGGACTAGCCACAATTATTATGCAAAATGAGGCCGGTGTTGATGGTATGGCCCATGTTACGGTAGGCTTTTTCGGCTAGTTTTCGAGACTCCGACCTTTACAGTCCGGATGAGATCATAGACACTTATTCCGGTTTTACACACATCCTCTTCAAAGACGGTATTTCATTAGTGTTTATGTGAGTTTGAGACCTCTCACATGATAAATGTAATTAATTACCAATCTATATATACCGACTACATTTTTCATTTCTTTTTTGTTAGTTTTTAGTTAGATAATGACATATCTAACGGATCTTTTATTCCACCTACAAAGAAGTTGTTACAGTATTGAGTCTTCCAAATGGCTAGCTGCAATGGGAGATGAGATGAAGTCACTTCAAAAGAATCATACATGGGAATTAACCAAGAGGCCGAGGGATATAAAGATCGTTACACGCAAATAGGTTTTCAATAAAAAGGAAGGGAAAATAGAGGTTGAAGGGGTCAAGAAAAAAGCTCGAGTTGTAGAAAGGGGGTTCACGCAGAGAGAGGGGGTAGACTACAATGATAATCTTGTCACCAGTGGTTAGACAAACTTCCATCAGGGTGCTATTAGCGATAATTTCATATCAGGATCCGGAGCTTGAACAACTAGATGTTAAAGCAACTTTCTTACATGGAGAGGTGGCGGAAGATATATACATGACTCAGCCATAGGGTTTTCAGGTCCCCGAAAAAGAAGATTATGTTTGCAGGCTGAAAAAGTCCTTATATGTGCTAATACAGTCTCCCAGGCGACGGT
>JAIUZE010039287.1:0-15270 GCA_022085475.1 Heliosperma pusillum | reverse complement strand
AAATAAGAATCTGATTTCCTAAAATCTTTCTTCAACAAAGTTCATCCTTCAACCTTCATACCATTCTTTCTTCCTCATCAATGGCAAGTGTTTCCTTTTTAAATCTGGATGTCGACATCTAAATAATTACAAACAAATAAACAATAAAAAACAAATAAAACGCTACATACCAAAATATGTCGACAGAAATAGTTCTGAAACTATCCAAAAATAAAAGGCAATAAATAATTAAAGTAAACAAGATAACTTAGAATAAGCACTAAAAAAAGAAATAAATCAAATTAAAAATCAAATCTCGAAAAATTACCTACTAAATTGTGGCGAATCTTCAGAAAATCTTCGGGCAAATAATCTATAATCGGAGTTATTAGGAGAAACTATGAGATAAAACCAAAGGCCAAAGCTTCTGAAGATGTGAGTTGAAGAGAAAATGAAAAAAAAATGCAGGGTAAATGGCAAAGTGGTGGAAATTAGTAAGGATATTTACTTATATTATATAGAAAAAAAAGTTGAAACCTAGTTAATGAAGTGTATGAAACGTCATACAGATTTCAATGCATTGGTATATATTCAATTCCCATGTCACATTTATGGTGGTCAGTTGTCACGCATGCATATATAATTATTGCCTGACTTGTGAAGTCATAATTTTCAGATTCCCAATGCAGCAACAACTCAATTACTCATACGTATTTTACTTCCCAGCCGGTCCACCGGTCTAGGTTCGGGTTTGTCCGGTTTTAGACCGGCTCAGACCGGAGACCGGTAATAGCAATATCATAAGACCGGAGACCAGACCGGATAGTAATCGGTCCGGTCCGGTCTGGACCGGCCAGTCCAGTTCGGTCCGGTTTACCGGGTCGGTCCCCATTTTGAACAGCCCTAGGCATAAGAGCGAATGGACAAGATCTAGTGTAGGTGGACTGAGTATCCCGACTCTAATACTGTTCAATAACCAAGATTTACCCCGGTTTAACCTCTAATATTCGAGTCAGGGTTAGTAATGGGATAGGACTCATAGGAGAAATCGAGCCAAAGCAAAGGAGCAATATTGTTTTTTGAAAAAATGAATTAATTACATCGAAACTTAATGATGTGTGAGTTGGAGTTTTCGAGAGTCTACTAGATTTACGCATCTAAAACAAATAAAATGAATAGATTACATGAATGACGAATTGAGTGAAGGTTAGTAGTATGAATTGACGAATAGATTACATAAAATGATAAAATGACAAGTTGTTTAGATGGGACTTTGTAACGTTAGTAGTACATAAATTGCTAGGTCAAGCCAGAGATTCACGGTGGTGTCGGTAGGTAGGCACAAGGGGGAAAAAAGGAAGGGAAGCTTACACTACGTCTCGACGTCGGTCAAGTGAACGGTGGTATAAGATTGGTGTATAAGAACGGTGGTTGATCTAGCCGGAGCACCAGCCTTGCCTTCGGTGTATAAGATTGGTAGTGTCGTATTTTCTTGTTATTTTCGTTGTGTAAAAGTTACGCATTGCCATGCCATCTTCATATACTTATAAGACATCAATGACCTCTTCAAATAGAGGCACAGACTTGGACCTCATTGATAATAGGGCCCAAAGTCAAATATCCCTCCCCCCATTACTTGTACAACCAAAGCTCGAAACAATCGAACAAAAGACAAACCCTCACACATACATCCACAAATTACAGAATTAACATAACTTGCACCAGCATTACAGAAATCCTTCTCTTCTATTACAAAATAGACTTTCAAGAGCAGAAAGTTGGGTTTTTCACCTTCACTCTCGCAGTACAAAACAAGGTACACGGGCGTTCTATTGATAATTTCATCAAGTCTCGAGCTAATATCATCAAACATACTAGAAAAAAAAAAAGAAAAAAAAAAGATTAAGCGAGCACATGAAAGGATGAATACTTAGTAAAAAGATCAACAAGGAAAGCTCAGGCGAACAAGATGTTATGCACAAGAAAACATTATCTGCAACAAGTACAAATGAGTCTGCTGAAGATTATGGGCATTAAAATATATGCACTAGTTCAGAAATGGAAGCTCATTAAGCCTGCCACATAATGGTTCGAGCTTCGCAATTACATGGGAATTCATAGTATTTTCATCGCCATCTCCAATAACTTTACATATGACAAAATACACTAAACTTCGGCACTGCAGAACCCGAATCCCTTTTAGATTATGCATGTCCTTTTACAATCAGCAAAACCCTAGTATCTGAAGATCTAGTTTATCATTTATAAGGAAATGAGATGGGAGAGGGGAAAATAAAAAGGGAAAAGAACATGAATCTTAATTTCTAAGGAACTGCAATGCAACATGCATGTAGATTTTGCTTACCTTTAGCTACCTAAATTCTATCACTTCAATGGCTGAGAAAATTGGTCTCTCTTCAATTGCCATAAACATGTGGGGAGCAAACTCGGCTTCTACTGCTTCATGGGAGATTTACAGTAGCATAAACATATTAAGAATCGCATATTTCCTTACATCGACTAAAACAACCTCCTTTTGGAAAAGGACTTGGTCTTAGTAGTCCAAAACTCCAAATCCATCCCCACATAATCCTCAGCATGGCTCTATTTCAGGTGCAACATGATGTGCACGGAAAGGGAACTGAGGGAAATAAGGTAACATGGGAACAATAGAGCCAATGCACGGAAATTAATTAATTAATTAATAGTCAGACATTGTACCCCTTCAGGAACACTACTAGGCATGGGATGAGCAGTAACATATCTTTGGGGAAAAGGTTTATGTGATACTGCATTCGAATTAGAGGATGACGAAGTCTCAACCCCGTCAACTTGGCTTCGAGCATGGAACCTGGCAAAACGGTTGATAACTGAAAATCTCTCCAGATCCTGACAATCCAATCTGAAGTCCAAAATTGATGCACTCTTGTCCAATCTGTGCACCAAGAAGATACAATAATTAGCCACAATGAGCCTTGTATGAGATGGTCTCCTAACCGAGAAGAACCTAAATCCTGATGTATTCCTCGCCTTATTATCACAATTTTCTATGAGACAGTCCCGTGATAAATTTCATGAAATTAACCCATACAATGAGATGGTCACTTTATATTACTTTTTTTTAATGGGTTAGTGGGTAGAGATTTTTAGTTAAATGGGTAAGTCTCACTAAAATAGCATGAAACGGTCTCTTTAGAGACTTGATGGTTAATTATAGGGCTAATGGGTTTGTCCTCCATGTGAGACCGTCTCATATAGGCTTTGTGTGATTAGTTTGAGTGCATGTGATACATAATGTGAAAAAATGTATGAGAATTTATTTGGTGACCTTCCCAATATAGGGAAAAGAACACAAACCAAAAGAAGAAATTTAGATCAACAGTTGTATCAGATAAAAATTTCACGAAGTGTAAAGATCAATCGTTGCTGACTTTATGGCCTTTGTTGGACACTCAGGAACAACTCTTTCGAGGAGGTTGGAAGTCGATGGATTGAATTACCTTGCTCATTTGAAAGGATGAAATGGGTTGGTCTTATCCTAGAGAGCCAATTTAGTTTTCTTACTTTATCAACGGAAGCAATCTAGAACTGTATGCAATCTAAAACTGTTTGAGGTTGTTTTATAGAGGTCCAAGAAACTTGAAACCACGTATAGGCACCATTTGGTTTACGGGGAGAATGGTCTAAGCATGGTCTAAGCAGAAAATATATTCAAAGAAAAATATTTTTGAGTGGAAAGTACAGTTTACACAATCAGAGAAATTACACAGGCCAGAGCTTATAATTTGTCATATAATGTAATGTGCGAGCGAGAAGCCAAGATAGCCCGCTGCAAAATACTCCCTCCGATCCACACCAATGGTAACATGTTGGAAAATAGAGTATTTAAGAAAAGGTGGAAAAAGTATGTGGACCATGTAATTGTGGGTTTAATTGTGGGGTTGATAGGTGGGTCATGTAATGGTATTTTGTATAAAGATCAAATGGGAATAAGGATAACATAGTAATGGTGTGGGCCAAATAAGGTATGTTACCATTGGTGTGGATCGTCCGTTTATGGTAAGTGTTACCATTGGTCTGGATCGGAGGGAGTATCATTAATCTATCAACTAAAATTCCAACCAAAAATCACCCAACAAAGCAACAAGAAGAAAAGCATAGCAAGCCCAAAGAACAAAGCTACATGAAGAAAACCATGGCAAACCCAAAGAACTTCCACTGAGCAAACCCTCCTGTTAAAGTAGTCGGCAAGCTCAGTACATCACAATGTGCTTAAAATTATGACTTTCTAGTATGCAACCAAGAGTTCCTCACCTAATGGGCCTGTCTAAAAGCTCATCAAAAGCGCAAAAGGACGATGTCGAAGTGGCGAAAACCATTCCATGAGACCAGACTAAAATGGCTATCCACTACATTGACTAAGAGAGTTTAAAAGGTCTTACGGGAAGTTTACCTTATTAGATCATTTTCCAGCTCCTTTGCCCTATTCGTGAAATCTTCCACGACTTTTAAGAAATACTGGTCACGAATTCTTTCTGAGGTTTTTGCTTTTGTGGTCAAGCTAAAGAAATTGATCAAACCACAAGTTAAAATAATATGTTTGCATGAAAGAAGATTGAGAAAATCACCAAGAATGTGGAAATCTTACGAGATTCCATTGTTAACTGGTGTATCACTTTCCACATCGCAGATCAAGCTGCTGGCATCAGCTAAAGCTAGTCTTGAAACGGAATACATGATAACTTCACCATTAGACCTCCCATCGAGGGAAAGGATGGATGCTGGCGGGGGGCCAAATACTTGCTGCATAAGCTTAGTCGTCAAAATGAGCCTTCTTCCTGGTCTAACCAGGGGGGACAAATATTCATGGAAATCAGTTTCATCTCCGCCCTGCACAAAAAGATGACTATCAATCCTCAGAGAAGACGAGGAATATAAGACACTCGAGACAGATCATCATAACATGAACACACCCTTTCAACTAAGCGATTTGATGCCTGTGCCCATTCTACTTCTGCTGAGCTGAAAGAAACAAAAATTAGCAAGCATCAGTGCATGGCGCCATCATAACATCACAGTTTTCACAACTTCAGCAACTATAATAGAGAGAGAATAGGATGGCCTGGAGATAAGAACACGAAGGGTAAGCAATTCAACAATTAAGCGTCGAAATCCTTACCACATGATAGAAACTGAAATTTCAGTTCTGGGAGGTCATGTTGTATAATTCCCACTGAGGCTCTGATTGGCTTGTGACACGTTCTAGTGAGATGAACGTGTAGTGATTATAGTAGTTCCTACAGTTATCTTTCTTTTCGTTTATGGTTATGGCTCAAGCCAAGCTCATGTCTATAATGTCATTTAATTGATTAAAGTACCATACAACCAAAAAAAACAATATAGATCTTTATTATCATCATAGAGCAACACATTAGAAATAACCATTAGACAGAGAAGACTGGAGACACTGTCAGCAGAAAAGAGCTGGTGTTTTCTTAACATTAGACAGAGAAATAACCCACCTTATGTTTTGAACTTTTTTGAAACCCTGCCCTATCTCTTTATTCCATGGTATAAGATCAGATGTCTCGGTCTTCCGCTTCTTAAGTCTCGTAGACACTGGAGTTGCAGAAGCGACATTAGGGGCCAATGCATGCAGAGAAGAAATGTGCTCAGTAGCAGAACACACATTTGATATTTGGTTAGTACCAGAAATCTGACTAGTGTCAACCAAGTTGATAGGCGGGTTTATGAGCTGCTGCTCCACAGTCTTCGCCATAGGAACTCTCGGCACATTATGCACAGGTAACAACTGCCCATTTCTGAAAGTCCCATACCGCTCAAACCATGATGGGGCCATCTGGGGGCTAATGCCCGTAAGCTGAGCTCTATTAGTTACATTAACAAATGTTTGCGGGTCACTATGACCAAAAGAAAATCCATCTTGAGAAGCAACGGCTCCAGGCGGCAACAAGGAAATATTATTATTGCCCAACTGAGGGGGAAAGCTTGCCATCTTAGCATCCCCAAAAGACATAGAGGTCTGGCTAACTGATGGATCTCTAGCAGTACTATTCGAAGTCGTCTGTGGAGCATCTGGACCCGAACTCTTTAACTTTTTTGACTCTTGATGGTTGGGATCCATTCCCATGGGATTCATAGTTTGCATTTGATGCAGCAAGGAATAGCTGTAATTTGCTGTATTATTAGGTTTAAAAGAATGATTAACCACATCTGCTTCTTTTTGGCTAGCAGCAGAAATTACATGAGAAGCGTCCATGGACTGTCTCCTTAGATATTTTTCCTGTGACAGACCTGTTGTCTTTGAAGAGGGTTGCGGATCTGCTGCATGTGACAAATCTGTGTTTCTTGGGCAATCCAACTCATCTTTTTTTTGTTGACTCACGACATTTCTATCCGAAGGATCATTAGACTGAAAATGAGATTTCACAAAACTGGAAGTATTATGAGCTTCGATATCTGACAACTTTTGATGTGAGCTCCTTGAGTTCGGTCCTACCAATGGCATATTATCCTTCATCATTCCATCCATTACAGCATTCACAGAGGTTGGCATTTGATACATAGAGGCTCTCACACCAGATAGATTCATGTCCTCAGACATTGAACTGTTGTAAGGATTACTCGTACACTGACTGACTGCAGCCTGATTCTGGGAATTCGTTGATCGTTTATCATGGTAAGCATGACTTTCAGAGGACATATATGAAGACTGATGATTATCCATCAGTTGTTCACTATTTCCAAAATCCATTTGAGGTGGTCTATGTGGAGGTGGTGAACATAGAGTGGTAGAGTTTGATGGCAACCATGCCTGTGTATTGACTCCTTTCTCGGAAGACACAATCCGTGAACCAGGGGAACCAAGACTTCTCAAAGAACTTTGAGCAGGGTCATGAAGATTTGAAGCAGTTCCTTGAGAAGGGGGCGCTAACTGCAAATTGAAACCATGAGACATGGAAGAATGGCTCTGACCAGGTCCAACACGTCCATCTGCTGGAGTTTCAGATTTATTGTTGTAATTAACTGAACTTGACCCCAGATTGGAGACACTATTCTGTTCCTTGGATTGATCAACCTTGTGAAGAAGCTCCAGCATATTTTGGCTGCAATAGGATGATTACCTTTGTCAGTATTGTAAATACAACAAACTGTACCGTAAAGTAACTAATCACTAGGAAAGAACAAGCAGCTAGGAAAAGCCATTTGACCCACAACACCAAAATCGACATCGACAAAAGAAAAGCATAAGGTAAGTACTCGAGGGGACATAGGCAGGTTGCAACAATATAAATGTATACAACAACAACAACAACAACAACAACAACAACAACAACAACAACAACAACAACAACATCAGAGCCTTAATCCCAAAATACGATGTTACTCCTCATAATACGAAAAAAAAAAAAAAAAAAAAAAAAAAAAAAAAAAAGAGAAGTGATAACACAGTTTTCTTTTATCTATTAAAACTTAGAATTTAGATCAAAAATACAAATTAATAATAGTAGTTTCGAAAATAGAGGTAAAAAACTAGTATTTTTTAAAACAATATAAATGTACAACACACTTTTTTGAAAACAAATTTCTATTTTTTTAATAAACCTTTGTGCAACAATACCTTTTTTTGGATTTTAAAGAGCGCTAACCTTTAACGGAGTAAAACCTAAGGATAGGCGACAAAATTAAGGGATTAGTAAGAGAACTAGAACCTACTCCCTCCATTCAAATCCAAGCAACCTATTTGCCTTTTGCACCCTTTTCAATGCACAATTTGGATCATAAATATCTTTAGTTTTACAGTATAAGAAAATCCGAAAGTTTGGTTACTTTGGTATTCTTTTTGCACTCTTAAAAGGCAAATCAAACAAGATCCCGCATGACTATATTTTCTCTTATATCTTGAAAGGACTCATGAACATTCTCTTCAGTCATGAATATAGTTCAAAAAGAAAATGGGTTGTTTGGATACGAATGGAGGGAGTATAAAATATGAAAATTTCATTAGTGAGCCTCCTTAGCTACACGAGCGGTACCTTTTCTACAAAACTCACTTATGCTCACTGATGCATTCTGGGCTTCTGGCTAGTGTCTCACAGAGCCTAAGGTCGGGTGCACTGTTTTAAACTAAAGCCATTCTAACTCTCTCATGACTAAAAAATTTTGTTTTCCGAGCACAACAAATCACCTAATATATCTGATTAAATCTTGGTTTGAAACTTGGAATTGGTCCCAGAACCTGATTTAAGTGATTGGCCCAAAATGGGTTCATAACAAATTAACACCTCAAATGAGGTCCCTATAAACTTTAAAACTTTTATACCTCGAAGATGCAGCTTAGCGGCCAATATTTACTACCATGACCGCAGCAGCATTTCCAAATGCGAACGTTTTGATATTCAAGCCTCAAGATAGACAAATAGCCACAATGATATTTTGAAAATTTGCACAAACTTCCAACTATCAACTTAAGGAAGTACTAGGGAAAAAACAAAACTGAACAGGAGCCGCAGTCCAATTACAAATTATGCAAGTTTGGGATCTTAATATCAAATTGTCAATTCATCAAAGCAATGTCTAACAACTGATAAGGTATAAATGCGCCGAGCTCACTGCCTTACGCCCTAACCCCTAGCTAATAAAGGTTGTTCTTACCATTGCGGAAGTTATACATTCACCATTATAATCAATGAACAGAAGACAAATTTGAAACAAAACAATACCTTGGTGACAGGCGTTGGTTTGGAGTAGAATTTTCAACAAAACTGCCGTAGGGTACAGATGATCTGGGTAAGTGGCCAGGGTGAACATTACTGGACAAAGCGCCATGAAACATTTTAACACCTCCATGGAAACCAGATACTTGACCCTGAAATGAAGATATTAAATCGAAATCGGCAGGTTATATCAAGAGGGACAGTATAGACAAAAGAGACTACTTCCTAATACACGGTAGCCATGTCTGACCTTTTCCTTATCTGCCGAGCTTGAGCCTGCTTGACCAAGCAGTGTCGGTTGCATTTCATGTACTCTAGGTCCCAATGAAGGAGACATAGACTGTGGATGCACAACTTGTTTAGCAGAAGAAGATTCATCCACATTTATATCTACCATTGGATGATACTGAAAATTGCGCGCTATAGGCATTCTTCTACCAACAGGACCACGTGAAATCTCTTGGGGGGCCGACAATAACTGCCGATCACCTGCATCTGACCACACATTCTCTCTTAAACTACCAGGCAAAGCATAATTTGGAATACTGTTCTGCTGGATATCATTGGAATTCTCCCGCCCATCGCCACTTTGTGTCCCAGGCATCTCAGAAGCTCCACCACTAGGAGTATTAGCTGAAGCTCCAGCGACCGATTGCCCGTTGTTCATGTTATGCTGATCAATCCCATGACCTACGATCCCAGACTTGGAAGCAAGATCAAATCGCTTCCATAGATCAAGGTTATGGTTATCAGGAGGCATTTGGTTGGACACAGGACTGTTATTTATATGGCTCGAACTACGTCCACCAGAATCAACCTTAGAATTTGTGTTGGAGACAGGAATAGACTCAGGCAAAAATGTACTCTGCCGATGACTCCAAAAAACAGTATCAGGCTTGGAGCCACACTTTTCTTCACTATGTGGCTTTGGAGAGTTACTGTCCAACCACCTCCTTCCTTCATGCAGGACCTGATTTTCTATAGATGAAGATCCTTGATTTGAATGCGACTGCAGTGACCTGGAATTATTCAAATAATTTGTGTTTGAAGTTGCATTACTGGTATTGACATCATTATTGGTCATCCTGCAGCCCAATGAGGCTCTCTGAGAACTGTCAACCCAAGCAGGCGATGGCTGCCCATTATCATGGGAAGTTGGAAGATGCTGGTTATTGGACTGTGACCTGGAAGTTTGCGACTCTAACCCATTCCACTCTTCCTGCATCCCATCACTGTTAGAGGTTTCTGCCACAGCAGACTGCATGAGGGCACTCCAAGTGCCGCTTTGCATAGAAGGTAATCCATTGAAGAGGTCTGCTCCGTCATTCCCTGTAACTGATGCTCCCCCAAATGCCTCCCAAATGTTGTCATCATTTCCGAAGAGAATCTTTTCCTCAGCTGGGTCTAAACCAACACCAGCTTGTGAAGATGTCGACTGAGAAGCAGCAGCCTGCATTGAAGATTTTTCAGAAGACTCGTCCGAAACACCAACAAAACCTCGTTCACCACCGTCCGGCATTGATGCTTTCCTTTCTTGGACCTGGTTAGAGCCTCCCAAGTTAACTGCATTCTGTAAACCTTGACTAAAAGGATGCTCAAAAGAATTTTTTCCCTCCAATCTAGATGTTGTACTAGCATCTTGAGTGCCCACCTGCTGTAAATGAGGAGCATATGGATTACCAGAAAAGGTACTACTATGAGCAGGAATATGTGAAACTCCCGGTCTCAACACGCTGTTCTGCTGAAATCGATGAACACCTGATGAATTAGATACAGGAACCCCATACAGAGATTGGGTAGATTGATGAGGGGTCAAACCCATAAAGCGTATAGCTTGGCCTTGCTCAGAATTTACCATGAGTCCATTAAGGTATGGGTTTCCAGGCTGCTGCCAGTTTGTGCCACCAGCCATCCCCTGAGATTGCCAGGGATTATTAGAGGTATCCTGCACAGGATTGCCATTATTGGACATAGAATGCTGCCCTGCCGACTGAGTTGGAATGTTAGACATATGGTTCATAGCATTTTGCATTGCTTCAAATTGCTGAAGTTGTTGTCTCCTTTGTAACTCTTGCATTTGTTTAATGATGACCTGCTGCTGCTGCATTAGCTGGCCATCATTTAACATTCCTGGTTGCTGACTACTCATTTGTTGTTGACTACCAAGAAAATTGAAATTCATATTATTATGCTGTTGGACACTCCTCTGTTGTGTTTCAACGATGGACGGAACCCTAGAAGTTATATTGTGCTGATCAGATCCTCTATTCACTGCAAGAAAGTTTGCTTCGTTCTGTCTTGAATTACCAACCTGGCGTGTATGCATAAACCCATTCAGATTTAACTGCTGAACTTGTGATGGACTCTTGACAAAATCAGGCCTCACATTTGACTCTGTGAAGTTCAACCCATGTGAAGCCGGAGAGAACTGATTGTTCCCTCTCTCGATCTCTACAAAACATAAAACAAAAAGTCCATGAAAGCGTAAAGCTGAAATACTATGTCCTTGACAGATAATTAGTTAAAATAAAGAAAGTTGATGGGAGAAAAAGAGAGAAAAAGCTCCGAATCATAGGTACCTGACTGCTGGTCATTGTAACACTTGGAACTGGAATTCAAAGGTGCGCTATTTTGTCTTTCGTTTTCACCCCATACATTGCTATGAAAGCTAGGCCAGTTTGCATCAGCAAATTGTGTATGGCGTTGGTTCTGTGAAAAGCTATTCTGGTCAAAAAAATTGTAGACCCTATCACCAATTTCGTTCCCTGGCATAGAATATCCTGACTGCAAGTTTGCAGCAGCTTAAACTAGCATCGGATATACTACCTGTTAAAAGTAGAAATCCAGGTCGAGCTAGTATGAGCTTTAATGGATCAAAGATGAACTATAATAAAAAAAATTTAGAAAAACTACTTTCTAAATATTGAAGTTACATGTCTGACCCAATATCACCAACTTTTAAAAGCTCACTCTCCATGCCGGAAAAAACACTAGCGCATATGAGCATGACCAAAATGAGAATAAAGATACTCAAGGAAGGCCATATAGTTCATACGGAGGCATAAACCTCAAAAGCATACATGATAAAAGCAAATGGATAACATCATTACATACCTGTATGTGAAACTTTATTGTTGCTATCCGCGTTCATTTGGATTTGGTAACAATATCTACCGAGTTCATAGCCAACTTAGTGCAGAACCATTTTTTGTTATCCAAATTTACATTTTAGAGTTACGAGGTCAGCCTCTTTCATTTCTAACGAGACCAAAGACTTACTATAGTTAGCTTCGGAGTATGATGGAAGTAAGCCCAATGGTTCAATAAACTATCTTCACTCACATCATATTCTTAGGATATCATATACAATAGTGGTTAACATCTCCTCTCCCTCTATAACAGACCTTAATTCTCATCTCTAATCTTCATCAATTAAGGGGCCACCAGTAGAGATTTTTCTAGTGGTAAGCCCCATATTTTTTTTTAATCCTTAAACTTAATACAGTAGTTTTATGTTTAATTTGATTGTCCTCTCTTTATATGAGAATTTTGTCCCCGTGTATTGTGGGTTTCCTCTCTCAATATGAGAGAGTTTCTTGATCTAGTGGTATTATGTATAAAAAGAAGATTGACACTCCCTTAGTTCTGCATATGGTGGTACACTAGATGTCGGATTGCCGAATGCAACAAGGTCAGACAAAATTCATCTTTCTGAAAACCATGTCGGATCCGAAGAACCCCCTGGGTCCCCCTCCCGGAAGGTTGTGTGAAGAAGCAGTGATATAATAGAGAGCATGTAGAAGCGTTACTTATTCAAATAAATGATCTTTGTTCTAAGAATGATTGTTGTAGTTTGAATTTCACAAGATTGTATTTCGTAAATTCTTTACATCGTTCGTAGATGTCGTATGGCCTTTAATTAATGAATCGATCTTCCCTCAAAAAAAACTATCACTTCCAATTTAGTAAAGTAGCAAATCTCACGTCAAACGATTTACATTGTGGGTCATCTGGATTAGCCGTAGTGCTTCGAAAACACGGGTTATGTTTGGATGTGTGTGTCTGTGTGACTCCCTACATCAGCATAGCTTAAGGCGGGAGGCACTAGGGTAGAAGCCCTAGCAAGGTTTACGATTACGTTGTATCTATAGTCATTAGGCTTTACTAATTCAATCATTTAAAATCCCAAAGCTAATATTTTAAATTGTGTTGCTTCAGGTGGAATTTACTTGAAAGTCAAGCAACGTCAAGTCAATAAGCACAACGCCTACTTCAAGTGGATCACCACAAATAGTATGTATTATACCAGCCCTTAAAGTGTCCTACGATAGAAATGACGCAATGGAATTTTGTGAAGAAGTGACTTAATGCTACTCCCTACGTCCCGGTCATTCGTTTACCTTTGCTTTTGGCACAATTATTAAGGAAATTGTAGGGGACCATTTGTCGTATTACTTAGTGGATGACAAGTGCACAATAATCCCAATGGGAGATGAAACTACTCATAGAAAACAAACCTAATATAGAAAGGTAAACAAATGAATGAGACACTCTAAAATGGAAATGGTAAATAAATGACTGGGACGGAGGGAGTACATTAATTACAAATCCCACTTTGAATCTTTGATAAACGCCCCATGGAATTTCCGGAAAAGTGAGTTATTGAAATAAATACCCTCACTTTTTATACACACCCCTCATAATTATTACAGTAGCAACCAATTGAATAAATGTTAGAGGCGCTACGATCCATAATTGTAGCATTGACTCTAGAAGTCAGCTGATTATACTGCAAGTAGCAACAACATCTCATCTTTGGATAGATCACGAATTCACAATCATCGACAATTTTTGCAAATAAACTGTATATAAGTGTTATGCTACCCCCGACCCCCCCCAACACACACACACGCACGCACTCAATACCTCCCCCTTGTAAACAATAACGGAACTAAGAATCCCCCAAACAATGAAAAAGTTTAAGTTTCAGTTAATTTTTTGATTTTTTTTCCTAGTTTACCTGATTGCATTAATCATTCCACCTAAATACAGATCATGGCTCCACCACTGCTAGTAAATAAAATAATACCAAGCGACCGAAACAGATTCTCGTAAGATAAATAGGAGGGCCTTGACCAGTGAAAAAAAGTAAACGATTCGACAGAAAATTCAATCTTTTTCTAAATTACCTAATTACATTAATAGTTCCCCTAGCTAAAATCCTGGATCCGTCACTGTTTATAAATAACACTGACCACTGATTGTAAATAACACGATACCAAGCTACGGAATGAGCAGAATCTCCTAAGATACCTAATTCAATACCTCGGCGAAAATTAAACAGCATGCACAGATTTTCCGCCTTTCACCTTACGAAAAAACCAAATTTAGCTAAAATTAACATTTACAAAGTCGAAACCGCAGTAAATTCACTCAATAAAATCAAACAAATTCAGCATTGATTGCACGAACTAACATTTCTAAAGCAACAAAAACAAATTAATTATATTACACCAGATCAGATTGCAAAAATGAACTAACTAATTAAGCACCACGATAATCATCAACACAAGCTTAAGTATCATACACTGTAGCAAAACAATCAAAAATCCACTCATAGAAAGGGGAAAGGGGAAAAATGCGAATGTATTAGGGTTTTACAAAAAAAATGAAACTTACAGTTGTGGTAATTGTTTTGGAGAGTGAATAGCTAAGGTAAAATAGGAGTAAGTAGTGGTGCGGAAGCGGGAAATGAGTAACGAATTAGGGCGCAAATTGGTGGGATTTCTGGAATTGATGAGAAGAATAAAGAAGAGAGGGATAGATAGAAAATAGCGTCAGAAGAGGAGATGAAATAAAGGAGGGGTTAGGAACAGAGCAAGTTGCAGAAAAGATGATAAAGGATTGTTTTTTTTTTTTGGTTATGCTCTTTCATGGACACATTTTACTCTTTTATGGACAAAATTGACCATTTTACCCCTCTAATTTTATCACCATATTTTCAAGTTTTTCTCTTTCAAACTCATTCCCCTGCCTCACAAACACCACCACTGCCGCCATGCCCAACCATCTCCTGCTCCACCACGTCAACACCACTGCCCATCCGCTTCACGGCCTCCCAGACCTGAGTCCAACCACTGCCCGTCCGCATGTATGACAGTCTTGGGTCGGTTGCACTACCCTTCCCCCGCCCCTGTTGCCTAACCGTCGGCACTCGGCACCTCCACCCCTCTGATAACCGCCGATGTGCGTCCCTCGCCCATACTCGTCTACCACCCGCCTTCTATGATACCGACCCGTCGCCCTCCCTTTCCGCCACCAGCCACCTCCTTTGTTGCCACCCCTTCCCATAAAACCCTAATTTCATATATAAAAAATCCCTAAAATGATGTGTGTTATTAAATTGATACAATGAATTGAAATTTAATAATATAAATGAAACTATTAATTGATAACATGTAAATTTGGATACATAATTGTTGATTTTAGTAAAATTTTGATAAACTTTTGAGTTGAATGGGAAAGAAGAGATTTTTTTCTCTCTTTTGGGATA
>JAIUZE010039274.1:0-10881 GCA_022085475.1 Heliosperma pusillum | reverse complement strand
ATTCGGTTCTTAGATTGTATATTATTATACACTCTTTTATTTCCGTATTTATACGGGAGATATGTCTCCCGTCTTGTATAATTTTTATGTATAATATTAGTTTCCTTTTTGTAATGACCCTTTTTATTTATGACACCTTCATTATGTATTTAAATTATTTTTTTCCTTCCGCAAATTTGAGGGTGTCACATACTGTCTTGTTTCAGATGGGTTAGTTTCAAAAACATGTCGTGGGTGTAATATTTGGACACAAACTTAGCCTTCATTTTCTTCTTAAGCTTATCCCAAGATTTAATAGGGTCTTTACCTTCCCTAACCCTCTGAGCTTTCACATTTTCATACCATAGAGATGCATAACCTGTTAATTTCATGATGGCAACTTTAAAAGCCCTCCTATCAGTATAACCTTTAAACTCAAAGACTCTCTCTACTAACCTTAACCAATCTAGGAAATCATCAGGGTTCATGCTACCTAGAAAGTCAGGGATTTCTACCTTTATGTCTTTGTCATGGTGCTTGAGAAGACCCTGCTCTGAGCCCTCTGAATCTGAGGTCTCCTCTTGTTCCATATACTGTCTCCTTCTCCCTGCAACAGGAGGTACAGGTGCTCCTCTTCCTCGACCTCTGCCTCCTCTTCCACCATTGTTGAGCTGTCCATCCAAGAATTTATTGAAGGATGCTGTAATCTCCATGACAGTTCTAGGAAGGCCATTAACTGTGGTCTCAAGCCCTGTCAATCTCTCTTCACTCATGGTTGGTTTTTGTATTTTTTATGTAGGTAGGTAAATGAACTCACAAACCTAAGCTCTGATAACCAATTGAACTGAAACCTCTACCAGAATAGGGGTTTTCAGGGGTTACAAGAGCTAGGATAGACACTCCCTCACACAATTGCTCACTCACAGGAATACTAAGAACATCCAGCACTAGGCCAGGCACAACAGATAGGACCTTGAACCTTAGCACACAAGCACAGGTAGCAGGGGTTGTGTTTAAGACTCAAGACACACAAGTAATGACCCTTAGACACTGTAACCTTAGCTCACACACAAGTTAACTAAGAGTACTACAATACTCAGCTCTGCTGAAAAATTGCATTGAACAAAGTTCAGATTTTATAATGATTCAAGTCTCCTTACTTAGGTTACAAAGCTGGCCTTATATAGGCAATTACAAAAGATCTGGACCCTTGAAAAAATGACATCTAAGGGCATTGAAAAGCCTTACAACTACTGAAAACAAAATACAAAGTCAGCTAATGGAGACAAGCCAAAACAGACTGCAACAACACAGAAAAGAAGACTGAAAAAGCATGTTTGTCCCTTTCCTGAAATGGTAATGCTGCTCAATGCCTTGGGAAATCTGTGCTTGGCTTGTTTCTACTGTGTCTGGACCTGGCAGTGGCTTCACATACGACCTTCCTAACACACTAACTACATTGATGCTGATCATACACAAAAATCAAGAGCCTTGGACAAAATTGTTGGACTTGGTACCATTTGACTCCTCGGTATGACCTTCATTATTCTAGGTTGTTTTAAGTGGACTTCTAGGACTTATTTGGAAAACTTGTCCTGGACTTTTCTCTTGCTAAGGACCTTAACTTAAAGGAAAAAGAAGCTGGAGCCCTTGGTTGGACTTGTGCTGCGTGACATTTGGCTGATAACCTGACTGACCCTGGCTTGTTCTATGGAAAAGGGACCCTGCTCTAGTCACCCTTCTTGTGGTTGTTCCTGCTTGTCTTCCTGCTGGTTCTGGGCTTTAATGTGGATGCCTGGGGGGTGTTGTACTTGATGTTCCTGTTGTGGGGTTCTTGCCTGGTTGAATGGGAGGTGGTAAGCTTCCTTTTGCTGTAGAGGTGCTGCCCTGGTTGGTTGAGTTCTTGGCTGTGTCATTGGTCTTGTTGGTTTGGGGTTCAACTCCTGTTGCAAATCCCCTCCAATCCAAACGCATGCTCAAAAGTATACCTGCTAAACTTCTGCTCACCATTCTCTAATGAATCACAACAATTTTGAAAATAGAAAAGGGGTCAATACCGTCATACATCAATCAACGCATCAATAACAATCAACAGTCACAATAATGTAGCCAATAACCACTAACCAATAATCAACCACAACCACAAGTAACCGAGTTCCGGCATTTTATCATTACTTTAAAAACCCTAAAACACTCTCCTTAATCATCGTATTTCAAAATCGCTCGAAAAATCCGTCAAACCAGTACACTCGGTTGAGTTTACAAAACACTCGGCCGAGGACACAAAACACTCGGTCGAGTGCACAAAACACTCGGTCTAGAGCACAACACTAGGTCGAGTGCACAAGCCACTCAGCCGAATATGTCTTACTCGGTCGAGTAAAGACGTCACTCGGTCGAGTACACCCTACTCGACGGAGTCCAAGCTTATCAGAATACAGAGTATTACAGTCTTCCCTCCTTAAGAACAAACTTCGTCCTCGAAGTTCAAAACTCCATACTCACAAAATAACGACATAACAACAACATAAGGCCTGTAATAAATACTCGAGACACAACATTTCGTAACACTACACTACACTACCACAACAACCTCAACTACTATCACTATCAACTGAAACATAATTAGTATCAACCAAAATCATAAAATGATAACGCGATCGGCTCCTACCCCCCTTAAAATCAAATTACGTCCGCGTAACCAAACAAACCTGTTCAAAAAGATGCGGGTACCGCTGTTTCATAGCATCTTTAGCCTGACATGTCGCTTACTCCACGTTATGGTTAGACCATAACACTTTGAGTAGAGTCATCTCCCCATTCCTTGTCTTGCGCACCTTTCGATCTAGTATTTCCTTTGGCACCTCAACATAACTGAGTTCTTCATCTAGTTCAATAGTCTCAGCCTCAAGAACATGGGACAGGTCACTAACATACTTTCGTAGCTGGGACACATGAAATACATTGTGAACCCGATCAAGAGCAGGTAGCAAAGCTAAGCGGTATGCCACTTCCCCAATGCGGTTTAAGATCTCATAAGGGCCAATAAACTTCTGAATCAACTTGCCCCTCTTGGCAAATATCATCACTCCCCGCATAGGCGATACCTTCAAAACAACCTTATCCCCCACTAGAAATTAAATATCTCGGCGATGCAGATTGGCATAACTCTTAAGTCGATCGTGCACTGCTTTCATTTTCTGGCGAATCAACTTAACTTGTGCAATCATCTCCTGAATCATCTGCGGTCCTAAAACCACGGCCTCCGAGCTATCATCCCAACACACATGACTTCTACACCTTCTCCCATACAACTCCTCAAATGGTATTATCCCTATACTTGCATGGTAACTATTATTGTAAGAAAACTTGATCTGGTCCAGCTTATCTTCCCAATTACCACCAAATGATAAGACACAAGCCCTCAACATATCCTTCAAAGTCTTGATCTTCCTCCAGTCTGACCATCCGTCGCAGGATGAAATGTTGTACTCATCTTCAAGGTTGTTCCTATCATCTCCTGTACACAATATCCTTGTATGCGCCATGCAGTTTCACCACATTCTTCCTATAAGCCGATGCTACCTCAATCTTGTTCCACGTATCTTTCATAGTTAAGAAATGAGCTGACTTGATTAATCGATCCACGATCACCGAAATCATATTGTTACCCTTCTGCGACCTCAGAAGTGCCACTACAAAATCCATATAAATTGACTCCCATTTCCATTTTGAAACCTTAAGAGACTGAATCCTACCTTGCGGTCTTCTCTGCTCCCCTTTATCACGCTGACATGTCAGACATCTGGCCTTAAAGTGTCCCACATCTTTCTTAATTCCTGGCCACCAAAACGTCTTCTTAAAATATTTGTATAACTTATCCCCACCAGGATGAACCAAATAAGGAATACAATTAGCCTCATTGATAATAAATTTCCTTAGCTCAACTTCATTAGGTATAAATCATCGTCCCTCGAACAGAATACTCCCGTCTACAGGAATAGAAAACCTAGGAGTAGTACCTTATTCAACCCCTTTCTTCCACAACTAATTAGTCTAGTTTAGTAAGGGTTAATAAGGTTATTTTGATGATTAAATGATAGGTTAAGAAGCATATTTGGGGATTTTATTGCATATGTCTTTGATATTGATTTTGTGGTGGACTTGTGTGCTTTTATGGGTTATTTGGATGAATGTATTTTAATGAATGGAGAGGGCTTCTTTAGATGTTATTGGGTTAAAGAAGTTATTGGATGTCAAGTTTGTACAAGTCAAAGCCCAAAATAATGAGTCAAAGTAAGGAAGAAAGGAAGAAGAGGAAGCGTCAAAGGAAAAAAAGATAGCCGCGTGGAGAAGCTAGCCGCATGGCGCGGAAACTTTGGCAGACTACCTAGCCACGTGGAGAGGCTAGAAACGTGGCGTTGCTCAGCATTGGATTCTAGCAGTTACTCTAATTCTCCATTATTTCGACAATTATGTTCAAGCATTATCAGACTTTATGAAGATGTCTTTTTGAGACCTATATAAGAACTTGATTGTTGATAATTTTAGATATCTTCTTCCATCTTTTAATTATTATAATATATAGAAAAATACTCTCAATTTTCAGTTTGTTTTAGTTGTTTTGTATGGAAGGCTAAGTTTTACATATTGGAACAAGTTCTTGAAGCCAAATTAGTTTTAATTGTAAGACTCTTATTCTATTTCTATTTCATTATTAGAGTATCAAATTTAGTTTGCATTATTGTTGGTTTGTTAATTATGCACCTAGAACGATCAACTAGTTGTTATTAGTTAATTAACCATTGGTAGAATAGATGAATGAATCTTTTGTTTGTTTATCTATTCCATTGTAGCAATTATAATTCATGAATTCGTATGCTTTTCATCATCGTTGAGTTATAAAGGACTAAATTTGTATGAACCAAAGTGAAGCAACACTTATTTTCTTCATTCGTTTATCTTTGCTAAATTCCATCGCTTTAATCTTCAATCTCGATACAATTGAGCGCTTGACTAATGATAAGTGAATATTTGTATGACTTTAACCCCAAATTTAGCTCGGTTTTGTATGTCATTTGTGCTTTGTTAAGCCGTTTTATGAGCTAATATCGTCTTCTAGGCGAATTCCTATGTTCTAACCTGTTTTGTAGGGAAAGTGACGTTTCTACGCCCTTTTTCTATATTCTCGAACATTTGCCTAGAACCCGACGATTTGAAGATGCAAGCTTAACCATATCAAAGGCATTTCAAGAAGGTTCACTAACTCAAAAAGAGAGAAGAAGTAAAGACGATGTCGCAGTTGTCGGAAGATCGATCAGTTAGGCGAAGAATTCATCGCTTTACATCAAACCCTATCAACAAACCCGACTCAAGAGGTCAAGGGGGATGTTGGAAGTCAAGTCATATGCAAGGGGAGATGAAACGAGAGTCAAAGGACCCAGATGACAACTTACCCGATCGGGTAAGTGTGTACCCGATCGGGTATCCCTGCTGCTTCGAGCAAATTGCTTCAACTTCCTCCTTTTGTCCTATATGTTCAATGCTCGACCCCTTCCCCACGAAACCCTAATGCTATATAAAGGATGCTCCAGACACTCTTCTCAACACATCATCTTTACAATAATCTCTTCTCTTCTTACATTTCTCTTTATATTAGGAGGAGGGAGAACTAGCCTCCCTTCTCTCATTTTCTTCTTCATTTTCATCTTTAGTTCTTAGTTTATTTCTGTCCTTTCTACATCAAAACCTTAGTTTAGATCAATAAGAATTTCAATCTTTGTAATCTACTTTGTTGGGTTCAAGTGTTGTAATTCAAGGAACGATTATTCTATGCAAGGGATTTCTATTATTATTATCACTTTCATTGTTGATCGTCACCTAGGTATTCCTGCTTTATCCTTTGCTTAAATGTCTTTATGTTTTCCATTTGATTGTTATTTTCTTTATATGTTATCTTAGATTCATTTTAGTATCGTTATAATCGTCATTTCATTTCATTAGATTATCAATTTAGCGTCGTTATTATCGCCACATAGAGAGTCTTAAACTATTGTCAAAATCAAATAAACATGTCTGTCCTAGTTTTCGTTATTAACTTCATCTTAGATTTAGACATCGCCATGAGTGAGTAGTCATCTTTCTAGGATGTAGGGTAGCCATGTTAGGTTAATTAAAAGATGATAATTGGATAAAAGAAATTGTGCTTTTAAACATTGTGTCTATGCATGTTTGGACTATAACGATAGTTGACGATTTCTGATCAAAATAATTGACTAGAATGGAATTCTTTTCCAAAGTAGAGATACGTGAATTAAATAGACAAAGCATGACATGGTAGATTAAGACCTAGTAAATTGCCTAAAAGCCTGCTAGACCATCTGATCTATGATTGTAATGAACACATCATTCTTACGAACTCACAATGAATTATTTGCATGTTCCATATCCAATCTCATCAATATGTCAATCTACATGTGTGAACCTACTTCCCTAGATTCTTTTCTTTATTGTATTGTTATCATTTTTATTATAGCATTTAACAATTAGTGACAAACATTTGCCAATCGTACAAGATAGAGCTCTAACCATAACTAATTCACAAGTATCTCCCGTCTCCCCGAGATCGACCCCTTACTTCCCTAATTACATTAATTTGTTGTTAGCCTAGTTTGGGTTAATTATCTTTGATTAGGGTACGCGACAACCCTGTCAAATTTTGGCGCCGTTGCCGGGGAGCACGGTTTAGTTTTCCTTTTTCTTGTGATTTTTATCGCAATTAGTTTTATCTAGTCTTTAGGAACCTTAATTCCTTTAGACCTCTCTTGATTTTTCAGCTTAGCTTTTCAATCTTATGCCCAGATCTTCTAGACTAGGGACCCCTATCTCTTTAGATCCCGATCTAGAAAGGACTCGGCGTAGGAGACTAAAGCTATTCAACGAAATCTCAAAAGTTTCTGATACTTCAAGTTTAGATCGTATTCGTGAGAAATACTCGGATATTTTATCTAATCTCGAAGGAGAAGAAGATCCATTCTCATCTCCATTCTCAAAAACCAATCAACTTTCAAACAACACTCCATCTTCATCTTCAAAAAAAAAAAAAAAAGAAAAAAAAAAAAAAGAAAATGGTTCGACTTTCAGACCATTCCAAACCCACCGCAGAAACACTTCCAAAGGGTATTGCTACACCCCAAATCGCAGCCCAAAACTTTGAAAGCAAACCTGCCTTCATTAACCTTATAGAAAGAAGCCAATTTAGTGGCAATGCCACAGAAGATCCCAACCTTCACATCCAAAACTTCTGTGACTATTGCTCCACTATTAGACAAACTGGAGTCACCAAAGGGCAAATTAGAGAGATGCTCTTCTCATTCTCTTTGAGGGGTAAGGCAAAGTTGTGGATACATAGCCTTGATAAGGTTACATTAGGTATCACCGATTGGGAGAGTTTAGCTCTTGCCTTCTACCAAAAGTACTTTCCTCCAGAAAAGACCGCTTTGTTGAGAAGTCAAATCACTGGTTTCCGACAAGGGGATGATGAGAGCCTATATGAAGCTTGGGAGAGGTACAAGGACTTGCAAAGGGAGTGTCCTCATCATGGGATAGATCCATGGATCCTTGCCATCACATTCTATAATGGGTGTTATATAGAGTCCCGTCGTATCCTGGATTCTGCTAACAATGGAAGATTTGATCAAATTAATGTTGAAATTGCTCACACTACCATTGAATCCATGGCAATTCACGATTCTCAATATAGAAATTCCCGCTCTATACCTTTGAAATCTAAGCAAGAGGACCCCACTTTGACATTTTTACAAGCTCAAGTAGCCCTTCTCACACAAAAGCTAGAACAAATTCAATCCTTTACATCTCAACAAAGTGACAATGGTGTAAGTAAACTTGAAGCCATGATGCTGCAATTGGCTCAAAGGCAAGACACCATAATAGCTCAATTCCAAGAGAGCGATCAAGCTAAGGACGCCGCCATCAAATTGTTGGAAGCTAAATTTTCCCAATATGCCTCTTCTAATAACCACCAAAAGCAAGGGCAGCTGCCTTCACAATGTTACCAATCTCACGAAACTGTAAATGCCATTTCCTCGAGAAGTGGTAAGCATAATGATGAGCCCGTGGTAGTTGATGTTGAAGATAAGGTGCCCATATCAAAGGGGAAAGAGCCCGAGATTCCTATTGAGATCAAAGTCCCCTTTCCCCAAGATTAGCCAAGCACAAGGAGGAGGCAAAGTATGGTAAGTTCCTTGACGTCGTCAAGAACTTAAAGGTAACATTCCATTTCATTGAATTGCTTTCCCAAGTTCCTTCTTATTCCAAGTTTATGAAGGAAGTCCTCAAAAAGAAGAGATCCTTCAATGAGATCAAGACCGTAGCTTTCACTGAAGAGTGTAGTGCACTCTTGCAAAATAAGTCTCCACCAAAACTTAAGGACCCTGGTAGTTACTCCATCCCTTGCACTATAGGCACGTATACCATTGATAAGGCCCTTTGCGACCTAGGTGCTAGTGTAAGTGTCATGCCCTTTTCTATGTTTAAAAAACTTAACATGGGTGCTTTAAAATGCACTAATATTACTTTTCAAATGGCGGACCATTCTATAAAACAACCTATGGGTGTTTTAGAAGATGTGTCCGTCAAAGTTGGTAAGTTTTTCATTCCCGTTGACTTTCTAGTACTTGACATGGCCGAAGACTCTCAAATCCCAATCATTTTGGGAAGACCTTTTTTGCACACCACTGGTGCAGTTTTTGATGTCAAGAATGGGAAGTTGACATTAGAGATAGGAGATGACAAGGTGACCTTTAGTAAAAATTCCACCGTTAGGAGTCCTGCGTTAGAAGACTCATGTTATGTGCTTGATGTTGATGACTCTTATATTGTTTCTTCTATGCCTCGATCCTTACTGACGGATCCGTTGGAGGCACATTTTAGTGTTGATTCTCTTGCAGGTGAGCATACTAAAAGCACTACTGCTAAAAGTGCTAGAAGGGGCTTTTCTCGGAAAAGCTTGACATGGATGGAGAATGTAAGGAACGCTATGAAGATGAGCTTGGATGATAGTGAGCTTAAAGATAAAGGATGATCAAAGAAAGAAATGGAGTCTAGCAAGACTTTTAAATTGCGCTTCTCGGGAGGCAACCCGTGTTCCTTTTCTTTTTTGCATTTATTTTTGTATTCTCTTTTTCATTGTTAGGATTTATTTTGCAGATGAAAGAGTTTTTGAAGAATCTATAAAGACCTTCCTTGTCAAGTCCAAAAGACTAGCTGGGGGGAGTCCGCGCTGACTAGTAAGCTTCACTCTTCTTTCATTTTTCCTTTTCCCCATTAAGCATCTCATTGCATATTTTGTCTTTGTGCTCACATTGAGGACAATGTGATGTTTAGCTTGGGGGAGGAATTGCTGTAACACCCGCAAATGTACCCTATTTTTATAGTGAAAATATTTTACGGATACTTTTCAGCGAAATTAAGTTTTAATTTAGAATTTTATTTTCCGAGTCGAATTTAGAATTTCCGAGTTCGTATTTGGAATTTCCGCAAGATTTCAAATAAAACCCGTCTTAAGCCGTCTTTGACTTTTTCCCTTATACTCCCTCATACTACTCCTAACCTAATTCATCCTCACACAAACACAACACAACTCAACTTTTTCTTCTTCCTTAAGAAAACCAAAACCTTGCCTCCATTTTTTATCCAAGCTTAGATTCGTCATAACTCATTCGTTTCTTGCTCAAATTCACGTAAGTTCGTCTTATTCTTCCCCTCTTAGCTTCCTCTATCCGTATTGGTAATTAATAAAAATTACCCGTCTTCCGTTTGTTAAAGTATCCGTTTTCTCAAGGTGATGCTATCATTCTTTTATAATAAGTGTATGGTAGGTGGAGACTAGGAAGGTTTAGAAATCGTTTAAAGACGGGTGAAGTGTTACTCGATATCATTTAAGTGTTTTATGTGTTTTCTAGGCTAGTAATCGTATTTAGATTATGGTTAGTATGCTTAGGACTTGTGTTGTTGTTGTTGGTTGTTGTTAGTTGTTAATTGATATGAGAATTGATGGTTTGTGATGATAAATGAGGATTTTTGTTGTGGGTAACTTGTTGGGATTTGATCGTTCCTGAATCTCGTGTGGGACGCTGGCTGCGTCGTGGGACGCAGGTTGCGTTGTAGGACGCAGGCTGCGTCGTGGTGGCGCTGGCTGCGTTGCGCGCGGCCGACTGTAGTTTTCCTCCACTGACCCCTTTGCGTAAAATGATCATATATCCTTCGTTACTTGCTTGTTTTGGGCCTATGACATCCCCTTGGAACCGTAAGAGGATAAGCTATCACCTCCATTTGGAATTTCTGCTTTTGTATGTCTAGAACTCTAGTTATGACCGTTTGAAGTGGACCCTTGTTTTAATTGGTTGCCAAACAACGTTGTTTTGGAGAGGTGATCTATGTTTTTATTCATTATGCTTCATAAAATTGTTCTAATGCTTATGTATCATGTATTGATTCATTTTTATCATAGTTAAGTTTATATAATTCGCTATTCACATGTTTTGTGACGGTTTTTGGTATGTCCTACTTTGAGTCGGTTTTTACAAATGATACGGTTTGAGCACTATTTTGTCTTGTGCTTTGTACTCTCATTCCCTTGGCTACCTTCCCGTTCGTAAGGCTGGAATGTCGGAACGGAGAGGTATCCTACTGCTTAATTGCATGGGTAGTGGGCATACGACGACGTTGTTGGGAGTTGAACGCTATGCGTTGATCGACCCGGCCGTCAAATGTTGTGTACTTGAGAGGTGGTGTTATTTGCATGTAGCGTACCGCTTGTTATGAGGCTTGAGCTCTTTTCCGCCTCTTTCGTGAATTGATCTACCGAATTTGGGGTACTCG
>JAIUZE010039272.1:0-11620 GCA_022085475.1 Heliosperma pusillum | reverse complement strand
ATTGTATTACCGTTATTGTCAATTCAACGTTATTCACAATTCAACACGCCTTAGTTCACTTCTAGGGAATAATAACTAAATTGACAAGATCTCTCACATATTTAAAATTGAGATTAGCCTTACCAATTAGTAACACCTATGAATCCCGTGTTCATTAGGGCTACCACGCTCGTGGGTCCCTTTTTACCTCGGGTAAGTAGGGTGATACGATCACAAGCTAAAATTGGATTGGACTCAACGAGATAAGCGTTATCTTGGGACTAGGATATGGATTTAGTTGAAATCCGTCAACCAAGAGTTCTAAGGGTAGAATTAGTCAAGTAATGACTTACCGTTTCTAGATAAGGTAGCATGCGATGACTATTTTTATTTAAAAATGGGTTTTGGAATCATTTATATAATTGAGTGAGAGGTCATTAAATGAATGCTCACTTGTTAAAATGTTTTTCCAAGTAAATTAACAATGAATTTTTTATAATATTTTCTTTGTGTGTATTACCATATTCGGGCAGATGTCGACACATCAAACGTTGCACCTTGGGTAAGGACTCATGGTTGAGATCCGTCATGGACAAGTGTGTCCTAAAGGATGACGGAAGTAACTTCGTTGAATGGGAGTCAACGATCAAGAGTGCCGCGTTATCCGATAACGTGCTTCGCTACTTGGTCGAAGAGCCCCCCTACCAAACCCGCGCCAAGATCATCCGCGGTGGTTCGGGCCGAGTATGACCTTTATTTAAAGGTTGCAAATGACGTCAAGAATGTCTTGATTTGATCAATCTCACCAAAACTCAAACTCTAATTGATATCACTCGATGCATATGCGATATTCACGAGGATCACGTCGATGTTTTCGCAAGCCCCTCAAATTCTTCAATATGAGGCGGCTACGAAATTCTTTGACACCAAGCTTCAAAGGGGCCAAAAGGTTGGCCCACACGTGCTCAAAATGGTTTAGCACGCGGACACCTTAGAGCGTCTAGGGTGCAAAATTCCGAAGCAATTGGTGGTGGGTAAGATCCTTCATTCACTCACACCTAAGTTCACCCAATTTAGGGTGAACTATAACATGAATGGCATGGAAAAGAGTTTCCATGAACTCCATGCACTCCTCACCCAAGCGGAGAGGGACATGGAGGCTAGTGGGAGTGAACCCAAGGATGTTCTTTACATGAAAATGAAGAACATGAACCTTGGGGTGAGAAAGGACAAGGGAAAGGGTAAGACTCTTTTCAAGAAATACGGCAAGGGAAAGGGCAAGGTCTTTTATAAGGCCAAGCCCAAGGTCAACAAACACGCGGAGGCGGATTGCTATTATTGTAATGGCAAAGGGCATTGGAAACGCAATTGCCCCGAGTACTTGAAAGATAAGAAGGACGGTTGTGTGACAACGTCAGGTAAAATTCTTTCATCACTCTATATGATAGATATTAACTTTGATAGTACATCTTCTTGGGTATTTGATACCGGTTGTGGTTCTCACCTTTGTAATCATGTACAGGGGCTGAGGGACGAGCAAGCACTAGCCAAGGGTGACGTGGACCTGCGCATGGGAAATGGAGCTAAGGTAGCCGCAGTTTCCGTGGGCACCTACGTTCTTCTTTTGCCTAATGGTTTAGAGTTGTATTTAAATAATTGCAATTATGTACCAACTCTTACCAAGAACATTATCTCCATTTCCGTGTTAGACATTGTAAGGATTTTCATTTTGATTAAGAAACACTGTTGTACGTTTTCTTTGTAATGAATGGGTTTATTGACGATCGCCATTTCTATTGGAGGTATTTATATGTTTCTATATATTGCAAAATAGGTCTATCATGTAGAAAACAAGAAGCTCAAAACAAGGTGACCTAATCAAATCATACCTTTGGCATTGTCGTTTATGGGCACATAACGACGACGCATAAAGAGAAACTTGTTTAAAGTACTCCAAACCATTCGCTTACGATCCTTATGGTTTATGCGAAATCTTTTCTCTAGGCAAGATGACTCGTGCTCCTTTTAAACAGGAAAAGGACAGAGCAAGTGAAGTATTAGGACTTATACACACGGATGTATGCGGTCCAATGACTATCCGAGCTAGAGGTGGTTATCACTACTTCATTACTTTTAACGACGACTTGAGTAGATATGGATATGTCTACTTGATGAGGCATAAAAGTGATGCTTTTGAAAAATTCAAAGAATTTCAAAATGAAGTATAAAACCAATTGAATAAAAATATTAAAACCCTACGATCCGATCGTGGTGGTGAATACTTGAACAATGAATTTGATTCACACCTAAAAGATTGTGGTATAGTATCACAATGGACTCCTCCTGGAACACCTCAATTAAATGGTGTGTCCGAAAGGAGAAATCGAACTTTATTAGATATGGTTCGATCTATGATGAGTCTGACAAAGCTTCCTGATTATTTTTGGGTTTTTGCTATCTTATCTGCATTATTTTCACTAAATCGAAGCCCGACTAAAGCGGCAAACAAAACTCCATATGAGATATGGACAGGGAAAGTCCCTTATTTGTCGTTTATGAGAATTTGGGGATGCGAGGCTTTTGTTAAGAATAAGTCTGACGATAAACTCGCACCCAAATCTGACAAATGTCTTTTTGTAGGATATCCAAAGGAATCACGTGCTTATTACTTCTACAATAAACCCGAGGACAAAGTGTTTGTGTCTCGTGATGCAGTCTTTTTAGAAAATGATTTTATTTCTAAAAGACAGAGTGGGAGAAAATTTTAACTTGATGAAGTCCAAGAGCCACAAACCGAAAAGGACGACGAGGAAAACGTTCCCTCTTCGTCTGGTACGGTCATTATTCCTTCGAAACCTAGGAGGTCAAGCAGAATTAGTCATCAACCTGATAGATACCTTGGTATTATAGAGGAAGGTGATGACTATAATTTGCTACTTTTTGAAAGTAACGAACCTACTACCTACAAAGCAGCCATTTGTAGTCCTGACTCAAAGCTGTGGCTAGGAGCCATGCAATCCGAAATGGATTCTATTTACGACAATCAAGTATGGGACTTGGTTGATTTACCTAAGGAGGTAAGACCTCTTCAGTGTAAGTGGATCTATAAGATCAAAAGTGGCATAGATAAACATAATGATGTTTACAAAGCTAGATTGGTGGCAAAAGGTTTCACCCAAGTTCATGGTCTTCACTATTACGAAACCTTCGCCCCAGTCGCCATGCTTCGATCCATAAGGATTATCTTAGCGGTTGCCGCATTTCATAATTATGAGATTTGGCAAATGGATGTCAAAACCGCCTTCTTGAATGGGATTCTAGAAGAGGAATTGTACATGACACAACCTGAAGGTTTTGTGGATCCATCAAACCCTAAGAAGGTATGCAAGCTTAAGAGATCCATCTATGTTCTTAAACAAGCATCCAGGAGTTGGAATCATCGTTTCGATCATGTAATTAAACAAAATGGTTTCACTCGAAGCGTCGAGGAACCGTGTTTATACATGAAGTTTAGTGGGAGTAAAGTAACTTTTCTAGTCTTGTATGTAGATGACATACTACTCATTGGGAATGATATTCCAATGCTCACTTCTGTAAAGGAGTGGCTAGGAATACATTTCCAAATGAAAGACTTAGGAGAGGCCCAGCGCATCTTAGGTATCCGGATCTATAGGGATAGATCTAAAAGGATACTAGCATTAAGTCAAGAGACTTATATTGATAAGATTCTTGATCGGTTCAACATGAAAGACTCTAAGAGAGGCTTTCTTCCTATGGGAAGTGGGATCACTTTGAGCAAGTCAGAGTGCCCTACGAAACCCGAGGAGATTGAACGCATGAAATTGATCCCTTATGCATCTGTTGTTGGATCAATCATGTATGCTATGATGTGCACTCGTCCCGATGTTGCATATGCTTTGAGCATGACAAGTCGTTACCAAGCAAATCCAGGTGAAAGTCACTGGATAGCCGTAAAGAACATCCTTAAGTACTTAAGAAGGACCAAGGATTCGTTCTTAGTGTTTGGAGGCGAGACTGAGTTACGTGTAAAGGGTTACACAGATGCCAGTTTCCAAACAGATAAGGATGATATGAAATCACAATCCGGCTACGTTTATATGATGAATGGAGGAGCTGTTTGCTGGAAGAGTTTCAAGCAAAGCGTTACAACGGATTCTACAACAGAAGCAGAGTACCTTGCAGCGTCTGAAGCTGCAAAGGAAGCTGTATGGATTCGGTAATTTTTGGAAGGACTAACAGTAGTCCCTACTGCCAAAGATCCTATCACGATTTATTGTGATAACAGTAGGGCTATTTTTCAAGCAAAAGAGCCCAAGTCTAGTAATAAGTCTAGACATGTACTTAGGAAATATCATGTAATTAGAGATTACGTGGACAGAAAGGAAATTGACATTTGTAAGGTTGGGACAGATTACAACATTGCTGATCCTTTAACCAAGCCTTTATCAAAGGCTAAGCATGATGGTCATGTCGTCACAATGGGATTGAGACGTGTACCATAATTCCTTTAGATTATGTAATATGTAATAATTGAATGTTGTTTTAATTATTTCATATATGATAAATGCATTCATTGTTCGAGTTTCATTATAAACTCTTTTATTTAGTTTGACTAAATTTAATACTTTGTTTATCCGAATAGATTGTTGAACCCTATTCAAGTGAATAGGATAAACTTAGTATTTTTTCCCTAGTCACTCAATGAGGTGACGTATCGAAATGACTAGATTGTAAGTCGATCGATGGTTGGTTCAGCACCATGGGGTCATGGAGATGACTGGTCGTTTACATAGACAGACTGTATGACACTCTGTCGGACAGTGACATTGTAAAGACCCTTAAATCAATTATTTGATGCCTGGTCGTGGCAGGGTCTTCTATCTTATTCCTATGAGTCGATTCTTTTGACTAGCGACCGTCTATCTGAGTCGGTGCAGTTTCCGATTGGTTTTGGTTGATGTTCTAGGTCGTGCCGTAAAAGGAGGCCGATGGATATCTTTTGGATCATGGTGATCTGCATCATACAGAGTAGATGAATCAACAGGAATTGTCCACCCACGTTGGGTACAAACATCTTAAGGCCACTCGAGGAGAAGTTACTGTAAATGTGTGGCCACGCTCGGAAAGAGATCTATGGTAGATTTTCCGGTCAGACAGTTACTCTCCCTATCGAGAAAACCACTCTAGATATTGTCAATCGCAAGTGCGACCTGAAAGACACCTTGCGTTGAGTGGGAGATGTGATAAAGAGACAAGAGAATCGGTGACGCACACTTGTGTCAGACAATTGGGAGATTGTTGGAGTAGGTGTCCTCCACAATAGTGCGCCACATAATAAATCTTATTAAGGAATATAATTGGGATATTTATTGACTATATATATGATTAGTCAGTTGATTAACGTAAATCAATAACGGTTGGCTGACTAGAGTTTGACGTTATTGTCGTATGACGTCGGTGATCAACTGATCCCTTTCGGTCACACCAAAAGGATGAAATCCAAATATTCACGAATTTATTTGTGATATGATACAGTAATTTAGTACATTACATATATTCCGATATGTACGAGAGTTTAATTGTTAGAAATTTGATTTAAGACTTCAATTTCCGATTAAGTTTAATTTGTCAATTAATGCGATAATTGACTAATAAATTTTATATCTTATTTAATTACGATTAAATAAAATTTAACTTAGTAATTAATCGTTAAATTACTAAATTAGTTGAGGTTTTGAGATAGAGGTAATTAGTTAATTATATTTACAAAGAGTTGTAAAATAAATTAACTAAGCAATGTGGGACCCATTATATATTGATATAATGGTAAAATATTACTTAAAATGTTAAGTAGATATTATTCATTTATTTGTGTCATATAATTGTTATATGATCAAATTAACACTTAATTATACAAGATAATTAAGCATATGATTAATAAGTATTTGTGGGACAAATATCAAAAATCAAAATGGATCAAAATGAGGCTCACATGGCCGGTTATGGTGAAGTGAATGGTGATGATGGTTGATCTTATTCATACTCACAAGCAACATGTGATTATGACATGAATAGTAAACCTAAAATCATTTTATTCACTACAACACATTACCATTTTGCATGGCAATAAAATAAGAAGAAAAAATCACTCTTTGGTGATGCATATGGCCGTCCCTCTTTGTTGGAGCCAGTGTCCTCCACAGTTAGTGCAATAACATAAATAAATTCCTGTAGGTTCACAGGGTATACTTTGTATAATAATCAGTTGATTACGTTTATCAATAACGGTTGGCTTGCTAGATAAGTTTGACGTTATTGTCATACAGATGGCGGTGATCAACTGGTCCCTAAAAGTCACACCTATAGGATGTGTTTGAGAGATGTGATTATTTGAGAAAATAATCATATTGATGCCCTATTATATGACTAAAAGGTTAGTCAGTGTATTTGACTAAAAGGTTAGTCAATGTGATGATGACAAATTATTTAATAACGATTAAATAAAGTTAGCTGAGACGAATTAACTGTAATACGTAAATTGGATATAAAAGGTTATATTTAATTGTTGTATATAATGTGAGCTAATTAAACATAAACCGTTATAATTAATTGGCAAATTATAAATATACGGATATTTATAATTAATGATGTATTATAATGTCGGTCCATGTAAAACGACGATTATAATATATTACATTATATTGGAAGCTAAAATTACCAAAAAAATGAAAGTATCCAGATACACTCGGTTTTTAGTCAATGGGTAGTTATTTTGAGGAGACAAAATCTCCTCATATAAAAGCCCTAATGAGCCGTGAGAAGCAGAGATTAGAGGAGAAAAATTCAGATTTTTCCTAACCCTAATTGATTCATTGTCTGCCTCTCTAACATTCACACATCTCACAAAAAGACAAAAGTTAACAGTAACTTTTGACAAAACGCAAAAACAAAAGGTTAACAGTAACTTTTGGTTCTCTTTCTAGCAAAGGAGAAGGGCATATCTCATACAATCTTGGGTGCAACGATTAGGAGGATATCTACCTTGATATCTCTGTTCTTTACGCCAATTGCTAGGACCGGAGGTTGATTTCTAAATCTCTATTCCTTTTGTTGTTTTCGTTTATGACTCGATAATCAAATTACTACTTTTCGTTATAATCCTATAATAATTGTATTGTGGTAATACCGATTTCCCACAAGGGGTATCAGAGCATAGGCCACGAAATTGTTTTAATTTGATTTCATAAACCGAAACAGTTTATTCCGCTATATGTTTGTCTCGATCGAGTTCTTCAGTGTCTTGATCGAGTAGTTTTTGAGAGTTTTTTGTCTCGATCGAGAGGTTTTGTTTTCTCAAATTTTTGGTCGATCAAGAAGCATGATTCGCTCGATCGAGGACTTTAGTGTCTCGATCGAGTGATGTTTTTACTCGATCGAGGTCCCTGTTTGTCGACTAGGAAGAATTAGTCGATCGAGTAAACAGTATACTCGATCGACACGTTTTCTTAACGATCGAGAGACTTAATTGTTTAATTTTTTCTCGATCGAGCTACTTTCAGAATCGTTTTTCCTTTCGTATTCGTTTTCATTTAGATTTGTTTTGTTATTTTAATCTGTTAAAATAACATACAATAGATTTGTAGATGTTTTAATTTAATAAAGATTAGATTAAAATGAAAATGGAAATGATGTTGAATGAGTTTATCATTTGAAAGGATATTAATTTTTCCCTATTATGTTGATAAGGACCATTTTTGCCGAAAAATTTCTGCTGAAAAATTACTGTTTTTTCCTTTGCTGTATACAAAGTTTTTTGGGTCTTTAACTGTACATCATTCGGATTGTGTATAATTAATGTGAAACGGTTCACATATGCTAAATATCTTACATTTTAAAGCAGTTTGAAATGTTTTAGGATAGTTCATTTTATCAGTAAAATGAATCGAGATTGTAATTGATGTGGGTAATTACAGAATCACCACATAATTATAATCTATGTTAAAAGGGTGGTTTGGATAATAAAACATCGTAATAAATGTATTATGTCTTGCAGGTTTTATTTTAGTTGATGCATTTTTTTTGTCGAATGAATGAATGAATGAATGGTTTTATTTACGTATTTTTGCAATTGGTTGAAAAATGTAATACCTAGCGTGGCCTTAGTTGATCATGTTTTCGTAATGATGAAAACATGGTTTGGATGTAATTTTGAGATCTCGAATCTCCTTTTATTTTTCTTTTAATTATGTTTTGGAATTAGAATGTAAATAGTTTATTTTGTAGTTTTATTTGTTGTAATTTCAAAGAAGACTAAAGATGGAGATTGGAGCTCACTCCCGCTACATGGACCAAGAAGGGTGATAAAGTCAAGCTTCTAGGGTCCAATCAGTTGGATTCCAAGTTGTATTTCATTCTTTTTGGTAGGATAGGCCACACTAGGACATGTTTTTTACGTTTTTCATTCTCGTTTACTTTCATCACATGATAGATATATGCATCATATTCCGCCTAAACCAAACCACCTAAACTAATAAAATGCATGAAAATGATTCATATAGATTGAATAATTTTAATCATGGACATACAGATGTCACTCGCTTTTAGGGCCATCACCTTAGTTTAAATCATTCTCGAGTTGCTAGACATTCGTTCACTTAAAATGAATTAAAGTTAAGATGATGGGACATTCCCCTATAAATAAAATTGAGACTAGTCTTTATAGGGAAAACTACTATGAACCCCTTATTCGTCGGAAGTCATAATATGACCCCTTCTACGTTAGGTAAGTAGTGAGTGTTGACCTATTTTTATCTCAACATTATAGTACGAGTAATATCTCGTGATTATGATGGACTAAAGATAGAATTTACAGAAATTTATCGACCAGGAATTCTAAAAGTAGAATTAGCCAAGAGGTTGGCTTATCAATTTACAGAAATTGAGTCTTGGGATCACTTATATAATTCTTGAGGGAGGTCAATTGTATAAATGCACGAGTCATCGCATTAAACAGTTTTTTCATTTGACTCAAATTTAAAACGATGAATACTTATCATATTTATTTTCTTTTTCATAGTCATATATACAGATATAACTGCTAAATAACAAAATGGCTGGACATACTGATGACCCAATGCCAAGTGCTACACTCGCTCGCGAGTCCTGGCTAAAGATCTTTATGGACAACATGAATCAGTCAACGCGACTGAAGAATAACGGGTCCAACTTTGCGGACTGGGAGGCGGCATTACGGAATGCTGCCATTGCTGACGGTAAGCTCAAGTACTTGACTGAGCCTCTACCGACTAACCCAGGCCCCAATGCAGGAGCCAAAGAATCACTTGCTTATAGTTATTTCGTTATGGAGGCGGGTGATATAAAGAATGTACTCATCTTTTCAATGGAATCCAATTTGCAGAGGCGATTCATAGCCCAGGGTGCAAACAAGATTTTCACCACTCTCTCTAACGAGTTCTCGAAAGCTCCGAGGATCGTTAGCTATGAATATACCTGTCGCTTCTTTGAAGCGAAACTCCAGAAGGGCCAAGCGGTTAGCCCACACATTCTTGCTATGATCGAGAATGTCGAGAAGCTGGAGGCTCTTGGTTGTAAAATCGATGAGAAGATCATTATTGATCGTCTGCTCCATTCATTTCATGATGGTTTTGCCCTTTTCAGGGCAAATTACTATATGAATGATATGAAGAAAAATCTTCATCAGCTCCACTCACTTCTCGTACAGACCGAGAGTGATCTGAAATTGAGTGGGAGCGTGAAACAGGACGTTCTCATGATTAACAACAAGGGTAAGGGTAAGGGCAAGGCTCAAGCTGACCTAGCTGTAGGGAAGCCAAAGTTCAAAAAGCCAGGAAAGGTCAAGAGTGGGCCTGGTGAGACTAGCGGTAGCTCACAAGGCAAGACAAAGAGCAAGGATAACATGGAGTGCCACCATTGCCACAAGACTGGGCATTGGAGGCGGAACTGTCCCGTGTATGCTGAAGACGTAAAATCAGGCCGCGTCACTCCTGTTGGTACGTCATCTTTTATTCATATGATTGAGATTAACCATGCAAGTTTCAGAACTTGGGTACTAGATACTGGTTGTGGTTCTCATCTGTGTAATCATTTGAGGGCCTAAGAAAGCATCACAACTCTCGCAAAGGGTGATGTGGACCCGCGAGTGGGGAATGGAGCTAGAGTTGCTGCCGTTTCAGTGGGAACATATGTAATCCAACTCCCTAGTGGTTTTGAGTTATTACTGAATAATTGTTACTCTGTACCCAGTTTGTCGAAAAATATTATTTCTGTTTCCGTACTTGATAAGGACGGTTTTTCGTTTTTAATAAAGGATAATAGCTGTATTTTCTCTTTAAACGATATGATTTATGGTAAAGCTGTTTCCATGAATGGAATATATGTTTTAGATCAAACCACAGATATAATGCATGTGAGTAATAAGAAAGCGAAGGTTGGTGACAAAGATCAAACCTATCTATGGCATTGCCGTATGGGACACATAAATGAAAAACGCGTGAAAAAGCTCATTGATAATGGGACTATCTCCCCATTTGACTCTGAATCTTTTGGCACGTGTGAATCATGTCTCATAGGCAAAATGACTCGAATTTCCTTCAAAGGTGTTGGAATGCGCGCTGCTGACCTATTAGGACTCATACATACTAATGTGTGTGGACCTATGGCAATCAACGCTAGAGATGGCTATAGATATTTTATCACTTCACGGACGATTTGAGTAGATCTGTTATGTCTACTTAATGAAGCATAAAAAGTGAGCTGCCCTTGTAGACCAGTTCAAGAATTCCAGAATAAGGTTGACAACAGCGGGATAGGAAAGATTAAAGCACTAGTTCAGATCGTTGGTGGCGAATATCTTTCGAATGAGTTGATCAACACCGTCAAGACTGTGGTGTAGTTCCTAAATTTAACTCCACTTGGAACACCACAATTGAATGGTGTGTCCGAAGGGAGGAATCGAAACAGTGCTTGATATGGCGTTCGATCCAGGATGAGTCACACGGTTGTACATGATCACTATGGGGATATGCTCTATGGTCAGCTGCTCCTAATACTAACCCGAGTCCGTCTAAAGCTGTAGACAAGACT
Source organism: Heliosperma pusillum (assembly GCA_022085475.1). NCBI lineage: Eukaryota > Viridiplantae > Streptophyta > Magnoliopsida > Caryophyllales > Caryophyllaceae > Heliosperma > Heliosperma pusillum. Next base: position 496 of record JAIUZE010039272.1, on the reverse strand, counting down.
CCATATGAATTATGGAAGGGAACGGTCCCTAACTTGTCCTTTATTCGGGTTTGGGGCTGCGAGGCTTATGTCAAGTGGAGACCTGACGATAAGCTCGGACCACGATCGGTCAAGACATACTTTATTGGTTATCCAAAAGGGATGTTTGGTCATTACTTTTACTCGCCTACCGAACATCGAGTTTTTGTTGCGGCTAGTGCGACGTTCTTAGAGAAAGAATTTCTCGAGAATAAGACAAGTAATGGAACCTTCGATCTGTCGGAGATTCCAGAACCAACAACCGAGCTACCAATGGAGGAAACTGTTCCCTCATCATCGGCTGCGGTAAATATTCCTGAGGAACCTAGAAGGTCGGGTAGAGTCTCCATTCCTCCAGACAGATACATTGGTATGGTCGAGGAGAATGGGAGAGATGACGTTTTACTCCTAGAGAGTAACGAACCCGCTACCTATAAAGGTGCTATGACATGTTCCAACTCTAAGCTATGGCTTGAAG
>JAIUZE010039265.1:0-10635 GCA_022085475.1 Heliosperma pusillum | reverse complement strand
GAAGATAATAATAGACAAACTTTTAAGAGATGTCTAAGACAATACTTAATAGACTTAAAAGATTTTAATTTGTTATATAAGGTGCAAGAATGATTCCTATATTTAATCATAGGATCACCCACCTTATGTTAATTTTATGATGTGGGACTATTTTAATATTTATACATAATATATTCATCACATCTAAAAACTTTTAAGAGATTTTTATGACAATATTTAAGAGATTCAAAAATTTTGGTTTAATACTTAAGGTTTAAGGATGACTCCTATTTATAATCATAAGATTACCCACTTTATTATTTTTTCGATGGACAATTCTGCTATTTATATGTAACATATTTATCACATCTGCATTATTTTTCAATGTGGGACAAATAATATTTATTAATTTAGTTTTTATTTAAAGAGTTTCTAAAAAGCTGAAAAGTTGATAATATTATTACGAAAATACTTAATTTAAAAAATATAATCAAAATCTAAGAGTTCAACTCTAACTTGGAAAGTATATGTATGAATTTAATGTTGAAAAGTTGATAATATTATAAGGAAAATAATTAATTTAAAAAATATAATCAAAATCTAAGAGTTCAACTATAACGTAAGAATTACACCAAGTATGTGCAAATAATATGAGTTTCTACACTTTGCAAGGTTTTTTTCACCGCAAATATAATTATATTATCTTCATAATTTTTTTTTTACAATACTTCAATTTTTTTAATAATACCTTTTAAAATTAAATTTTGATTATGTAAATTTAACAATTGTGAAGATAATAATAGACAAACTTTTAAGAGATGTCTAAGATAATACTTAATAGACTTAAAAGATTTTAATTTGTTATATAAGGTGCAAGAATGATTCCTATATTTAATCATAGGATCACCCACCTTATGTTAATTTTATGATGTGGGACAATTTTACTATTTATACATAGTATATTCACCACATCTAAAAACTTTTAAGAGATTTCTAAGACAATATTTAATTTAAGAGATTCAAAATTTTTGGGTTAATACTTAAGGTTTAAGGATGACTCCTATTTATAATCATAGGATTACCCACTTTATTATTTTTTCGATGGACAATTCTGCTATTTATATGTAATATATTTATCACATCTACATTATTTTTCAATGTGGGACAAATAATATTTATGAATTTAGTTTTTATTTAAAGAGTTTCTAAAAAGCTGAAAAGTTGATAATATTATTAGGAAAATAATTAATTTAAAAAATATAATCAAAATCTAAGAGTTCAACTCTAACTTGAAAAGTATATGTATGAATTTAATGTTGAAAAGTTGATAATATTATAAGGAAAATAATTAATATAAAAAATATAATCAAAATCTAAGAGTTCAACCATAACTTGGAAAGTATATGTATGAATTTAATTTTTATTTTAAGAGTTTCTATAAAGGTGGAGTCACTCACGTGCCTTGAAAAAAGCATCTTTTATATATATATATATTGATTAATATTGATGTTAATTATAGGGATTAACCTTTCTTTTTTTATTATTATATCTTTTGTGTTAGCAATTAATACAATAATATGTCATCTAGATACTTTAATTATTATCATATAATAATATAAAGTCATCTTAAGTGTAAACGTTAACCCGTAAGTGTGTGACCATCTAGGTTCAACATTAAGCCAGTAGTAATTAGCGTTACCGATCCGATTGGGTCTGGGGCATAATTCCAACAATCTCCCACTTGACCCAGAGTCAATCGTCTTAATTACTAATCGAGGTTGGCGTCTAACAACACTCCTTAACGACTGGATAATGTGTATATCAACATCCGATGAAGACGAACCTGGTTAAGGGTAATGTATCATTTCCTTCCATCTTTCCAACTCCGGATCATCCTAGGGTATGGTTAAAAACTGTCAAACCCTGTTAGATAACCACTATGTTCCATGTCAATCACTATGGTTGGCGAATCGACTTCAAGAAACTCATTTCTTGAAACATTCATTTGCCTTGGCCAAGGTCTTGATACAACCAATAAGATTTATGACAACATAGAGTTCAAACTCGTTACCTCGAGTTGATGGATTCCATCCGACTCACCCCTAACTTCATAGGTACTCAATTAAACCCAAAAACCGTTCAACTAGTATTTTTACACACTAGTTGTCAGGCATCAAAGTATAACAAGTATTCTATTAATTACAATGGTGAACTCAGGTCAAAGGAAAAAGAATTACATTCACTCCTTATGAGAATTTCCACATTGAGATTAATGACAACATAGAGTTCAAACTCGTTACCTCGAGTTGATGGATTCCATCCGACTCACCACTAACTTCATAGGTACTCAATTAAACCCAATAACCGTTCAACTAGTATTTTTATACACTAGTTGTCAGGCATCAAAGTATAACAAGTATTCTATTAATTACAATGGTGAACTCAGGTCAAAGGAAAAGAATTACATTCACTCCTTATGAGAATTTCCACATTGACAGTTAATAGGTAAAACAACCACTGGGAAACCTCCTTTCGGTCAGTTCAATGATCATATCTCCATATGGTCACCTATACATACAACGTAATGAATGAGATCCATTATATTCATCCAATGAATAAAGTTGTACATATATTAGTCCATCTGGATCATCAAAGCCCCTTTTGATAACCCTTGGACCAAGAACTTCTTTTGATCAAACCCTCTAATGCTTGACTCTCATTATTATAATCTCCATTATAATGTCAAGCATACGGTTAAATCAAGGACTTATCACATATGGTTCTCAAACACAATATGATAAAAAAACAATGCCATTTTATTAATATCAATTAATAATAAATAAAAACAATATGAAATGTGTTCAAAATATGTTACATAACGATTGGGTCTAGAGCATAATTTCAAAAATCATCTCCCACTTGACCTAGAGTCAATCACTTATGAACTTTAATCCAATACTCCACTTATGCTTATCAAAATCTTTTGATCCAAGCGCCTTCGTGAAGGGATCTGCGGGATTTTCTTTTCCTTCTACCTTTTGTACTTGAACATCTCCACGTTCAATAATTTCTCTAATCAGATGAAACTTTCGCAGAACATGCTTAGATTGTTGGTGTGACCTTGGGTCTTTGGCCTGTGCAATAGCCCCGGTATTGTCACACATTAAAGAACTTTTTAATCCAAACGGCTTCCTTAGCAGCATCACATGCAGCTATATACTCTGCTTCAGTTACTGAATCTGCAACTGTGGCTTGTTTGGAACTCTTCCAACTCACTGCTCCACCATTCAAAGTGAAAACAAAACCAGAGGTAGACTTGCTATCATCCTTGTCTGATGCAAAACTAGCATCAGTATAACCCAAACAATTAAGGTCATTGTCTCCATAAATGAGGAATTGGTCCTTAGTCCTTCTCAAGTACTTAAGGATGGATTTACCACTTTCCAATGTTCCTCGCCTGGATTCCCTTGGTACCTACTCGCTACTCCTAGCGCGTAAGCAACATCAGGCCTTGTACATGTCATGGTATACATGAGAGCTCCCACTGCACTTGCATATGGGACTTTACTCATGCGTTCCCTCTCTTCTAGAGTCTTAGGACAATCCTTTCTAGATAGAGAAATTCCAGAGCCTATTGGTAAATAGCCCTTTTTGGAATTTTCCATGTGATACCTCTTTAAAATTGTATCAATGTACATAGACTGGGAGAGTCCAAGCAACTTCCTTGATCTATCTCTATAGATCTTTATTCCAAGAATATAAGTTGCTTCTCCCAAATCTTTCATAGAGAACTGTTTAGATAGCCAAGCCTTTGTCTCTTGCATGGTTGGTACATCATTTCCCATTAGTAAAATGTCATCAACATATAATACTAAGAAAATGATAATGCTCCCACTAACCTTCTTGTACACACATGGCTCCTCCTCACATCGCACAAAATTGAACTTTTCAATTGTCGTGTGAAAACGGATATTCCAACTACGAGAAGCTTGCTTTAATCCATAAATAGATCGTTGAAGCTTACATACTTTATCATTAGAAGATGGCAATGTGAAACCTTCAGGTTGAGTCATATAGACATCTTCCTTTAACTCCCCATTGAGGAAAGTTGTTTTCACATCCATTTGCCATATCTCATAATCATAGTATGCAGCTATAGCAAGCAGAATCCGAATAGATTTGAGCATTGCCACAGGGGAGAACGTTTCTTCATAATCAATACCTTCCTTTTGATTATACCCCTTGGCAACCAGACGGGCTTTATAGGTCTCAACCTTACCGTCTGCTCCAATCTTTTTCTTAAACACCCATTTGCATCCAATGGGTTTTAAGTTTTTAGAGTTATCAACCAAAGTCCACACTTTGTTGATTTTCATAGACTCCATCTCGGATTCTGTATCCTTTAGCCATTTCTCATGGTCTGGACTTGCCATAGCCTCTTTGAAGCATCTAGGATCATCATCAATGTGAGTTATATCATCAATATGATTAGCCTCATCATCTTGCACTAATAGATTTAATCTATCTGGTGCACGACTTTCCCTAACCGACCTTCTTAGAGGCTCATGTACTATTTTATTTTCCGGTTGCTCAGGTTCCAGGGTTGATTCATTAATCAACCGATTTTCTTCAACATTTGAGTTTTGACCTGTTAATGGCAACTTTAAAACATCAAATAAAGGTTGCTCATTTTGGCATCTCATGCTTCTGAGTTATTATTGACTCATTGGTATCTTTGATCTCATCAAGATCTATTTCTACACCATGACTTCCTTCTTTAAGGAATTCCTTTTCTAAAAAGGTTGCATTTCTGGCCACAAACATTTTGTGTTCAGAAGGGTGATAGAAATAGTATCCCATAGTCTCCTTGGGATAACCAACAAATCTACATTTGTCAGATTTAGCTTCAAGCTTGTCTGACTGCAGTCGCTTAACATAAGCTGGACAACCCCAAATCCTCAAATGCTTAAGGTTAGGCTTACGTCCTTTCCATATCTCATATGGTGTTTTTAGTGACTGCCTTAGTGGAAACTTTATTTAATATGTACGCAGCAGCTTCCAAAGCATATCCCCATAGGAAAATAAGAAGATCAGTGAACCCCATCATGGATCTCACCATATGTAATAAGGTTCGATTTCTCCTTTCTGAAACACCATTATGTTGTGGCGTTCCAGGAGAAGTCCACTGTGACAAGATCCCATCTTGGCGTAAATAATCAATAAACTCATCACTGAGATACTCACCTCCACGGTCAGATCTCAGTGCCTTTATATTCTTACCAGTTTGTTTTTCAACTTCACTGCAAAATCTTTTGAACATTTCAAAGGATTCTGACTTATGTTTCATTAGATAAACAAATCCAAATCTTAACATATCATCAGTGAAAGTTATAAAGTAAGAATATCCACCTTTAGCTTGAACTTTCATTGGACCACATACATCAGAATGTATGAGTCCTAAAAGCTCACTAGCGTTTTCTCCAGTTCCAGTAAAAGGAGATTTGGTCAACTTTCCTAGGAGACAAGATTCACAAGTGTCATATGATTCATAATCATATTGACCAAGGCACCCTTCACGATGCAACTTGTTTACTCTTTTCTCACCAATGTGACCAAGCCTACAATGCCAAAGGTAAGTTTGATTCCCTTGATTATTTCTCTTCCTCTTTTGGCCAGAAACAGTCATAATAGGACAAATCACCAGCTCAGGTAAAACATAAAGACCAAATTGCAAATAACCATTCATATATAAATCATCTCCATGATAAATAGAGCATTGATTATTATAGAAAATTGTTCTGAATCCACACTTGTCCAACGACGAGATGGAAACAATGTTCGAAACAAACTTAGGAACATAATAACAATCTTCTAAAGTTAAGGTCTTGTCATTAGGCATTCTAAGGAAGACGGTTCCTACAGCTAGGGCAGCAACATTTGCTCCATTCCCAACTTGCAGGTTGACCTCTCCCTTCTTTAACCATCTATTGATCCTTAAATCTTGCAACATATTGCAAATGTTAAAGCTACTACCGGTATCTAATACCCATTTAGTAGTATCAATAGTTGTCAAAGAAATCATGAAAACATTTTTCACAATTGTTTTACCTTGTTGCTTGTCCTTCAGAGCTATCTTATACTCTGGACAATATCTTTTCCAGTGTCCTTTCTTCTTGCAAAAGAAACATTCATCCTCTGACTGGCCAGTCATCACCCTCGTACTCATACAAGAGATACTAACCATATCCACAGATCCAGATTTAACTAAGGACTTAGATATCTCATATCCAGTAGCCTTACTCTGGAACTCATACATCTTCTTAAGATGTGCAATGATCTGTGAAAGAGTCATATTTTCATATTGCCTTTGAAGTTCAGGACTCATGGAGGCCAAAATAATGCACTTTGCAGCAGTACTCTCTTCAGAGTACTCTGCACATGCATCTAATGCACTTGCATTACTTTCCCCTTCTAGAGGTGCTACCATAGCGGCCTTATCGATCACATCGATTAGCTTTTCATGCATGAGAACAATTCTCAAGTTCCGGTACCAATCATCAAAATTGTTACCAGAGAGTTTGTTAGCATCAAGAATGTTTCGTAGTGTAATAATAGCCATTATGAGAAATCTGATACAAAAGGAAAAAACAGAAAAACAAGAACACAAAACATACATCATTAAGACATGGACTTTATCTAAATGATAAACAATAAACTTTAAAACATGCATGAGCCCCTTGGTAGTCAAGTCGTTTCTCAAACATAATTAAAGTCCTGGTACATTACCAAAAAATATTTCATCATATGAAATTAAAACAGACTCTATACAACATAGTCCCCTGGTAGTCAGGTCGTTCCTATTAGTATAGTTGAGTTCATCCATCCTTGTGACAGAAAATTAGTTAATATTATACCCTCTGGGTAGTCCAGACTATAAGTACAAAATTAAATAACTTTTCTTCACACTCGTATCATATACAATAGACAATATTATTTATATCTGAACTACAAGTCCCCTGGTAGTCAGGTCGTACCTTGTAAACAAAAATAAATTTTAGTGACTACTTGGATGGAAAAGTCTCTTTAATAAACTATCATATATTTTATTAATTACAAAACTCAATAATTTTGACTGGTCAAGTTTTTAATTATTAAAACAATTTTAATAACAAAAATGATATATCTCATATATCTTTCAATAACAATTATTGACAACACTAATAATTATTGAAACAATTTCAATAATACATATTAGTCATATCTTATATAACCCACAAAACAATTACTATCTACGACACGATAACAATTAGCCTAATGCGTCAATCATATAAGAATAACTCGACAAACATCGATTCTAATGCTATTGCTAGAACCAACAATAGATCTAACCAGAACGCATTATAGTTCAAAATAAAGAACCAATTCTCCGAGAATTTGCCAGATACAACAATAGTAATAATAATAATAATAACATGCATCACAACATAATCATCATTAAGCAATGATTACAAGATAGTAGTAAACACCTTACATTCCATCAAATGGAAAAAACAACATGCAGTATCATAATTATCTCAGTGAACTAAAGTTGAAATTATCAAGTCACACCCACCACTTAAGTTAAATTTGCATGCATTAATTTTGATAGACAACTTGATATAAAATCAATTACTCCGTATCATTAAACACATTGGTGAAGATAAGACACGCAACTAATTATACCGCTCAAACGAGTGACGTGTAACCATGAGAACAATTCTCCGCGAATAAAAGAAAACAATCACGAGAACAATTCTCTGGAATTAACGGGTTTAAATCTGACCCAATTTCATATACAATTCAAATGCAAAATTGGCTCTGATACCAATTGAAGGATCGATATACGCAGCGGAAATAATAATTATACGATCCTTTAATAGACCTATTGCATTCAAACTGATGTAAATAAAAGGGATTAATTACATACCTGGAATTAAGACGGATTAACAATTAACTCCGAAAGTACGAAGTCTCTAGTGTATCCACACCGGGTACGAATTACACTCTCAACCTTTGAGACGACTCGGAAATATGAGAACCCTTGAGAAAACCCTTTTTCTCTCTCTTCTATATTTTGGATGGAAAACTAACTCAATGAATTGTATTCTTTTCCAAATACCAACTCCAAGTATTTATAGGAAAGAATAAAATAAACTCCTTATTTTATTTCCTTATTTTAATACTATGGAATACTTTCTCCTTTTATTATTATATCTTTTGTGTTAGCAATTAATATAATAATATGTCATCTAGATACTTTAATTATTATCATATAATAATATAAAGTCATCTTAAGTGTAAACGCTAACCCGTAAGTGTGTGACCATCTAGGTTCAACATTAAGCCAGTAGTAATTAACGTTACCGATCCGATTGGGTCTGGGGCATAATTCCAACACTAAGTATCTTATTAAAAGATACGGACTATAATAAAGTTTAAGTGACTCGACCTGAATTAACCCGATAGAGACACTTCAGAAAGGACTCGTTTGTCTGGCCTATTGTACACGGCAAGTTCACATGGACAATCTAAACAAGTACAATGCCAAATTAGCTGCGCTAATTTAACGTCGCTAACAACAATGACAAGTCTCCAGCGCATTAGAAGATGCAGGAACAATACAACATTCAACATCAACCACTTAAAGCGTCGGTATACACCAAACAAGCTAGGCCAAATAAACACCTACTTTATCTCTTATTTTTTTGAGACTTCAAAGTTAAAAGAAAGAATAAACGTTATTTATAGTCATATATAATTACACAAATTCTCATTGAAGACGTACGTGCACTATCCGTCACAAGCTGAGCACGGATAATGTATCTCTCACAATATGCAAGTGGGAGGACAAATGTCTTTAACTTATGACGGATAGTGCTGTTTTAAGTGAGACAAGCTGATATAATTAAGTCACGAATTGTTGTACATGAAACAAATTGGATAATAATTGAATTATTCTTCACCATAAGTTGGTATGCATGGAAAATGAATATTTGAAGGGATAATAATGGAATCTTCCCTTGTATATGTAGCAATTAACCATATGTGAGACTATGTGGTTCATGGTCATTGACGAAATGAGGAGGAATATTATAAGATTCCATCTTCCAAGATAATGAAAAATGTAAATTGTGTAGTTTAAAATTATTGAAATTAAAACATTTTACGGAATATTTAGACAATGTTCTATATACCAAATTTCGGATTCTAACGTAGCTAGCTTTTATTCATGATCACAAATCTATTCAAGATAAAAGTGATTATTGGGTACAAGAAGTTGTAACGACTATCCATTTTTGATGTAGACCATTTGATTTAATCTGAAATTCAGCCAGATAGGACTACCAGGGCGGTAATCCAAATGGGCAATGCAAATGAAATTAATTAAGTAATACACTCCTTGAAATATATGCAAAATCAATGTCATAAATGTTTCTTAAGAGGGACCCTAGATCCTTTGTCATTAAACAAAGTCCTTAAGTGTCATATTAGTGTCCACAAAATAAGGATTGTCCAACCTTCTATTTAATCAAACTACCTAGCATAACCCTTTTCATCTTTAACCAACAATAATATAGTCTTAGCTTTTCTTACTCAACATTTCTTATTAAAAAAAATTATAATTCTCCAATAATTTTGCACTAGATAATTATTACTTGTTTTTGTTATCTACATTAAAAAAAGTTATTTTAAATATATTAGGTAAACATGCTAGAAGGTAAAGCAATTGTTGGTGAGACTGATATGCTTCAAACCATGCAAAAATATGCACTTGATCTTGCAGCAAAAGCACTAGATTACTTTGATGTCACTCAAGCCACTGAAATTGCTCGCTTCATTAAAAAGGTACAATTAAATTCGTTGTCCGCAAATTTTTATCTCTGTAACGCGTCAAAAACTTGTGACATCTCATATCTCACAATAATTTTAAATAATGATGTAAGAGGAAGGCGGTTATGAGATTCAAAAGTAAACACTTTTTCGTACAAATTTTGTAGTAGCCAGTATGTAGTCCTACGAGTACAAAAATACGGAGTATACTATACGATAAAGATAATTTAAGAGCCTAAATAACACACTAATTATTTAAGGTGGTTCACTATTGACGTGTTAGCTCTGCCATGCAAAGAACATACTCCGAAAATTTTATTTGTCTCGAGGAATTACATACTACAAAATAACGATGAAGAGTGGTTATTACTTATCAGAGTTTATATTGTACGGTACGCCGTACTCGTTAACCTAATTAGATGCTGAAATTGTTAGGGGACGATTTGGCCAGTTGAAATGGGATTATACAATTGTTTTCTACTATCCATGTGCATGTAGATTATCTTGAAATGGGTTGTTTTAATTTAACAAGATAATCAAAGGTCTCAAGTTCGGACCCTTATAATGTAGAAATGTTAAAACTTACGAAGAATCGTTTCGCCTTAGTTATCTTACCCGACTCAAATCCATATTGAACCAAATGGTACACACACAAAACAGCCTTTTTCTTGTAATAAAAGAGAAGTTGGCCTGACTCATCCTATTGAAAAGATGGCTTGCATGATTTACATGTGATATTTGTACCTAAAATTGTATGTCTAGGGGTCAAGATACATCTATAGCAAA